>NQII01009455.1:33899-47795 GCA_002778355.1 Clitarchus hookeri | reverse complement strand
AAAAGTAAATTGGCTTTTCTGAAGTTGATTGAAGTAACAATGTTCTGACAAAATTTGCACACAGAATGTTTCTAATTATATTTTATGTCTTATGGAGATTACCATACCTGGAAAGCAGAATTGCTTTGAAATTATGACAAACAGAAAATATACTATCATATATTTGACACTGCAAGAGGGGGGTATGGGTGTAGCCTACCTCCCTTTTGGCCATAAGGATGTCAAATATTACTATTAATAATATTAATAAGCCTTTAATTTTGATAAAGATATAATTGCTGTAAACTATGATGCATTTTATTATATTGTGAAGTAATTTTTCTTCTAATATTTGCCTTCACACAGAATGAATTACGAAATGTATTTCAAGAATATTATAATTCAAGTACACATTAGTTTTCAAGACTACTTTTAAATTTGAAATAATATCCAAGCGGATTTTAAATCACGAATGTGAGTCTTGATCGGAACCTATAAGTCTTGATTCGTACCACATTGTTGATACGGTGCCCGGATTTGCAAATAACTCCTTGGATAGATATATTTTTTATCTAGTGTGGTGAAATATTGTAAATTAAATAATTACAGACACTAAACTGAAACAAAGCATGAAAGGAAAACTAACACCACATGCTTCATTGTATGTATGTATATTGCTTCAAAAATATTTAATAGGCCCAACTGCTGTATTCACTAATTAGCGGAGATGCCAGTTTTTTGCAAAAAAAATATCATGATTTGCTGTATTTTCAAAACACTTAAACTTAGATTATCTTTAATAACTGGATGATTCTAAATAGTGCTGCTTTTTAGCATCCGCTAGCAATTTATAGATGTTTACTCCTAGAGTACTCTAATTATGATTGGCTTGGTCTAGTAAGAAATATTTTCTTATCAACACAAACTTCTAATAAACAAAGGAACGCTGAAGGTGCGCACACAGGATATTGAACTGTAGGTTGCGTGGAATTCGTTTCATGAAAATCAGGTACCCCTACCCGTTAGGCACTGACAGCATGTGTAGGACATCCTAAAATAGGTTAGCGTTTTTAGAACATATGTATTTTATTTGACACACTCCACATCTGTAGGTCAAATATTTTGACAGACTCCTTACATAATTACGTAATTGTTAAGCATCGTGCAGTAAGTATGTTATAGCTGGATTCATAGTCAACACAAAATACAGATACACTTGCAGGTTCAGCAACATAAGTTTTCAGTTTTATAATGAAGGATCATAAACATGTTGGCTGAAGTATAGTACATCATCCTTGCTTGTATCATGTGGAAACAGCATTCTTTGTATGTACTATTTTCAATTGCCAAAGTCACACAATTTTGCATATACACATTACATGCACACATATTGACATGGTACCCGAGTACCCCTGAGGTCCTGAGCACGATGCGTGACTTTTTATCGTGCACCACAGTGCTGCCCCCTTCACTCCCCGGGAGCCAAGACTTTGGACCCTCCCTAAGTGACAGTGTAGTGTTTGAGTGCGCACCATGGCCTTTTCCTACTAGTGCTCATGACAATTATTANACCCTCCCTAAGTGACAGTGTAGTGTTTGAGTGCGCACCATGGCCTTTTCCTACTAGTGCTCATGACAATTATTAAATGTTTCATAGTCGATGCATCTAAACCACATAGGATGTTAGATTGAGAAAGATAGCCCTGTCACATGTGTGTAATTGTTTTGTGTTGTGTAATGTCTTGTAGTGTTTGTACCATCCGCCCTTATTGTGTACAGTATCCGTGTTGTCCAAAAAGTGGCTCTACTGAACTGGGACACTATGCCCAGGACTTGGAAAAACACTTTATTCCAAAACATAATGACTGAGGGCATCAATAAACAACTACAATTGATTTACATTCTTTTAGGATTCTGGGAAATAATTAAAGTGTGGTTTATAGTGTTTATGTGTATGACGTGATTGCAACAGCCAATCAGGAGCCATCCATGCAAGGCGGAGTTGGATCTGCCGTATTGACCAGCAGTCTGGATTGACTCAGGCAAGGCAGGTGGACGGTGTATGCCGCTCTGAGGCATCCAACCTAGCTTTTCACTGAACGTTAGTTTTCAATAGTTGATTTATACCAAAAACAGTTTTCGTTGGCTTCAGTGTCGCGCCCCTCCTGATCGTCGTGCCAAATCAGCCGACGTGTCGATTAAACTCCCAAGGATGGGATCAACTATCCACGAGTGTGGTATTCCAAGGTATAGTGTCAATGTGTTAACCTTAACTGTGTGCTGGGTATAACGCTAACTTTATTTGTGTTCACCCTCAAATATCTCTTAAAATCACACTGCCACTTTACTTCTTCCACTGGGCGTGTAGGTGACCATCCATTTAGTTGCAAGCTCACTTGTCGGTCGCGGGATGTTGTGGCATTAGGCCAGACCGGATTTACCCCCTATTAACGCCAAGAGTCATCTCTGCCGTGAGGAGCGGCTGGTGCCTTATCAATTCCAACAGACCCCCATCCACACCTCATTCATTATACACACTTACAACCTTGTCAGTCAAAAACCCACATGCTCACCCCAATCAGACTTCCAATCTCTCAACAAAATTTTCAGTCACCTTTACTGCCTAAATTCCCCTTCCAGGAGCCAGGTGTGTCAATATACATTTACATTCACACATTTACATACACAAACATACGGGTCCGTGCACAAGATCTGAAAATGGGAGGTGGTGGTGTAGGGATAAAGCTGACTTAGGTATCAGTTTCACAGTGAACATAATTTATAAACCCTAAAAACTTTTTATTTACAAAATTTATTACTGCATTCAGGCTTGGATAGCAGGTTTCGTGTAAATTTCCGCCCCAGCTTGATCGGAAAAATTTTAATCGAGGCGTACAGGTTGGAGTTTTAAATATATAGCTTTTGATATCAGATGAATCTTTAGGATACATTCTGTATGTTCAAAATGCAAATAACTTGGAACTGCTTACAAATTACTAATTACATTATTATCTAATTTCCAGGCAGTTAAAAATAAATTTTTACCACGAATATTGTTCAATGGCCCTTCCTTTATTTAAATAACATCGTTTATTAATATCCATATGTAGGAAAATTATCGATATGTGATTTATCGATACGTTAACATAGTTACAACGTTTGAGGAAAAGTTATTTTTTAATGTATCGATCCATGCATATATCGATATTTAGTCTTTCAATACCCATCATTAGACGTAACACGTTCCGAGATCAGAAAGTTGTAGAAAAAAAAACAGAAAATAGCACCTTTAGTAGCTTAGACAATATATATCAGGATGCGTTAAATAAAAATAAGGTAGACAGCTTATTATCCTGCGCATGAATCCAACATTGGCCTACCCAAACCAACACAACTATCAATGCCACAATATAAACAATAATGAAAGTGTTTGCTTATAAAAAAAATTAATGACTAGCAGTATTATATCAATAAATACATAAACTGATTTGGATTTAATAAAAACTGCATTACAGATTAGTTAGAGGAAGTATACAAGCATTTCAAAACACTTGTTTTCAAATCAGTTTTCTAGACTAAAATACAAACCAAGCCATTTTCGCTAGACATGGCAGAAAAATCGTTCAATGTTGAAGCACAGAGACGGGTTGTGCGCTTCCAGCTTGACTCAAGTGACGGTCTTGATTTATTTACCATAAGTGGTAACACTTGGGGCAAAATAACAAGCAGTCAATGCGGTGTCCCCTCGATTGCCATAGCCGTCAAGAGCACCATCCATTGGAGGGAACGTTTGGGTAGCTTGTGCCGTGACGTTTTCACCAGTGACGTGACGTCGTTTGACCTACTAGCCAGGGAAAGTGTGCTTCGAGACCCTGAGTGCAGCGAAAAAGTGGGGAAATAAATCCCGAAGTCATTAAAAGTGTTTCAAACCCCATAGCCAGTAAATTTAATATAAATCCTTTCTTAAATAACAAATCATGTGTGGCTACCCACACCCCTTTTCAGGGATGGACTCGTCCAACCCTCCCAGGTTGGAACACTTAGAATCGCCATCGGCGAAGCCTATCGGAAGTGGTATGACCACTTTTAAAACACTTATTTTATTTATTATAATTAGTTATTTTAATTAAGTGTATGAAAGCGAATTTGTCTTT
Organism: Clitarchus hookeri; assembly: GCA_002778355.1. NCBI lineage: Eukaryota > Metazoa > Arthropoda > Insecta > Phasmatodea > Phasmatidae > Clitarchus > Clitarchus hookeri. The sequence goes on along the minus strand of NQII01009455.1, from coordinate 43,662 downwards.
TCCATTATAGCAGACTGCCTAACCTGGCCCCAAATTCTTTTATTACTTTTCTTTATTGTGGCGACATACCGCAAGATGTCACATTCGTGTAGTTAATTACCACATAATTGCTGTCGGGTATATCATCATTGTGTCTTTTGCCATGTAATTTAACTATGTATTATTTTGTTTAAACATTAGAGGGTTCAATTTTTTTTNACTTAGAATCGCCATCGGCGAAGCCTATCGGAAGTGGTATGACCACTTTTAAAACACTTATTTTATTTATTATAATAAGTTCTTTTAATTAAGTATATGAAAGTGAATTTGTCTTTTCCATTATAGCAGACTGCTTAACCTGGCCCCAAATTCTTTTATTACTTTTCTTTATTGTGGCGACATACCGCAAGATGTCACATTCCTGTAGTTAATTACCACATAATTGCTGTCGGGTATGTCATCATTGTGTCTTTTGCCATGTAATTTAACTATGTATTATTTTGTTTAAACATTAGAGGGTTCAATTTTTTTTNGTCATCATTGTGTCTTTTGCCATGTAATTTAACTATGTATTATTTTGTTTAAACATTAGAGGGTTCAATTTTTTTTCATTCAATTTTTAAGCATGCTTCAGACACCCTTAGCGGAAGCCGACGCCACAATGGTCAGTCTGACTCGAGCACTCGGACCGGCCGGCAGAATGGAAACTTCACTCCACTTGGACACTCAAACTTGGCTCTATTAACTTCACTACAATAGTAATATATATTACTGAACATTTCTATTCTTTTCGTGAGGAGAGATTGACCATCTGTCATCCTGTAATTCAATCCTGTAATTGGGCTTAACGTGCAACGAATATTTGCTACTTATATCATACATGGCCTAGGCTGTCTTATTCCGCATTGATCACTGGCAGAACGAGTCCCGGGCCCAAATAAGTTCAGTTTATGGTAGCATAAGAGCACATGTGCATCAAGGAAACAAATAAATGTCTTGAGTTCATGCTGGAATTACATTTGTTTAAACCTCTCTGGGTACTTAAGGTGCTGCACCCACTTGCAGCACAATCAAAGTGTAAGTAAAAGTGTGTGAGGTGGCTCATANTCTCTGGGTACTTAAGGTGCTGCACCCACTTGCAGCACAATCAAAGTGTAAGTAAAAGTGTGTGAGGTGGCTCATAACCTCGCCAACATGATTGTGAAAACCACTAGGCGTATTGGATTACTGGTAGAGTTTCCATCTAAAAGCACCACATATCTGCAGAGGACTCCAGAGACCCATGAGCTGTTGACCGCACGACCCTCACTAAATTCATTTTCACAGAGTTACGGTGAAGGGGAAATTCGTCAGTTTCAAAATGAATCTGGTAAGCAAGGTAATGTGGGGACCCTCAACGTTAAGCCTGGAACCCCTCTCATGTCATATGGCTTGTCCAACTTGTGGGGCTAAACAAAATTAATAGCGCACTAGCCATCTTCCTACAATCATATGGCTTTCTCAAATTGTGGTACTATTTAACAGGAACAANGCCCAACTTGTGAGGCTAAAAAAAATTAATAGCGCACTAGCCATCTTCCTACAATCATATGGCTTTCTCAAATTGTGGTACTATTTAACAGGAACAAAGGGAAAATGTGTGAATACAAGTGCGGCGAAATAGGGTAATGTACATTTGCAAACATCCCAAGACATCCGAGTGTAGCTTTTTTCCCGTGTTTACATCTCACGATGTTTCAGTGTAGTTTGTTTTCTTTATTTATGTCTCTCAGAATTTCTGTGTACTTTTCAAACCAGTAAACAAAACCTATGTATGTCTACGTCACAGGACGTTCAAGGGCAACATTAGTATAGGGTCCATATGTGTGTAACTTACTATGCCAAAGTACACATCTAGAAAGCCTTCAAATAATAAAAGATAACAACTTTCGGAAATTCAAACCTGCGAAATTAAGTTTCGAACATTTTCAACATTTTGGGAGAGTTGCGAGTGTTGGATAAAGTACCATCCCCAAGCTTCGCCATTGTGGAGCACGGACAGTCCAGAGAGTCAGGTGACTATCCACAACCCCTCTCGGGCATTCCAGCATGGGTGGGTGACGCATCGGACTCCCAATCGGGCATGCGCAAGCGAGCATGGTCACCACCATACCACAGGCCATAATGGTATCATTCACCCACATGGTTGTGAATGGAGGCGGGTCAACAACAGCAATGTAAACAGCTGTCAAAATGAAAGTCTGCGTGCTGGACCATGTAGCTAGGGAGGCCCTCGAAAAATCCAACATGAACACAGCCCTTGCTCGTGTCNGCTGGACCATGTGGCTAGGGAGGCCCTCGAAAAATCCAACATGAACACAGCCCTTGCTCGTGTCCAACACATTCCAGGGCACACTGTGTCCATGCAGCGAACCGGAAAACATGAGAAGTCTCGAAGACAACATCCACTGGGTCAACCGTGAACGTGTTGTAAGAGCCTGGAACTGCATCTCTATTGGCAAGNATGACAACATCCACTGAGTCAACCGTGAACGTGTTGTAAGAGCCTGGAACTGCATCTCTATTGGCAAGAGGGTGCAATTTTGCATAGACTATACTAGAACGTCAGTGGTCCGGGCCACCATCGGTTCGTCCAATTCCGTCCACTGGCTTTTGTTGTAACGTGTAATTGTGCTTATAACAGCAATCTACTTGCAGAGCCGTATGACATTGACGTGAACCACGCGTTCACGAGCTCCTTTGTGCCCACTAGGACTGCCGTACTCGTTCAACCGCACCAGCTACACCACACGAACTGGCTTGTGGGCCAAAGAGAAAGTTCTACAAAGTTTAGTTCTTTATTGTATATAATGTCAACAAACATAAAATCACCAAAAGTGCAATCCAAATATTTATGAAATGATGTAACAATGTGTATTTATGTAAGTCATTATGTTTTTTTATGTTTAATTTTATTCATATGATTTTTCATCACGTAATCATCTTTCAGTTTTATGTTCTGTTTCACATTTTCGCCGCTTGTGTTCGGCTTTCCCCACTGGTGGCGGAAGCTGACCCCAAGTTCCGCCCAGTTAATCTCAGCACCTGAACGAGACCAGAAGTGTAAGTCTATCGCTCCGCGAGGCCCTCAGTACCGTCATGTTAGACTGAAATCATTTTTAACGGTAATTGTATGAAATGAATTCATCGGAAAATTTCTTTTATTTATTTCAAGTACTGAGGGGAGAGCAACTGTACTCTCACTGGAGAGATTTCAACGCAATCGGTTTTCAACATAAAGCCACGTATTTTTCGCCACGCAAGGTTTGAGGCCATTTTTCATATCATTCATGCATTTATTCATCTGTGAACGGACGATGAATAAACAACACAACAAGTAAAATAGTGTTACATCATTGTAGGGCAACTTTGTTAGCATACCAGTGTTTAGTAATATAGTTCAGTCGTACGAGACGACCGACAGTCTCGCCATCCTATATAGAGAGTGCAACTGTAAGTAAGCGGCAATAAAGCAAATAACTGACGCAAGGATCACCAGGGTCCCTGGGCCATCGACCGTACGNAAGTAAGCGGCAATAAAGCAAATAACTGACGCAAGGATCACCAGGGTCCCTGGGCCATCGACCGTACGACCCTAACTTCATTAACTCACCACTAAGTTATGGCGCCGGGCAAAAATCCAACATCAAATCAGCCCTAATAATCTCTACAGTGTCAACCTCTCCACTACACGAATTAACACTCATAAAATTAAAACATTAATAATCACACTAAAATAAACATACAAAACCCTGAATTGTCTGGTTGGTGGGCCAGTTCCCTAAATACAGTTAAGTGGCGAGACTTCAAAGAAAACTCAAATGTGTGGAATGACATACCATTTATTTGGTTTCTTGAGTCACTACACTTAAAGTAATAGTCATTATCTGCCTAAATGGTCCCGACTCACTAGAGCCTGTCTGCAGTTTCTTAGTAAAACAGCCTGTGGTGCTTACAAATATGTAATGTTATAGTTGAGTCTTAGGTGATTACGCGACATGAGTCTGAGAGGCGCTCCTCCCGAGCTAAAATAAGTTATTTTACGTCAATGTTCTGATTAAATGAGGAAACAAACTACTGTTGATGATTGGTTACAAATGATTATATGACTGGGAAGCATGGTCACGTGTGTCCATCTCCGTCCTCTTCCCCGCTCTAGACTGCTATGGCCACCTGTGTCTATCCGATTCTTCGCTGTGTAGATGTCATAGCACACAAAGAAAAAAAAATGTAAAATAAGAAAAATTAAATAGAGCAAAGTGCTCTGGCCCTTCGATTACATATGAAAACTGGGAAAGAATCGTCAATTTAATTTAATGAGTACAATTTTCCCTTTTAACACCTCACATACAAAAAAAAATGACACTGACATAATTCTAATGTGGGTGTCCACCTTACCACGCTTACCAGATTAAGGTGTAGATTGGTAAACATACTCGGCGCCATAACTTAAAGAACATGAGTGAGTGAAGGTCGTGTGGATGACAGCCCATGGGTCCCTGTAGTCTGCTGACATTCTGTGGTGCTTGAAGATGCCGAAGTTACCAGTATATATATGGTTTTCACTAATATGCTGACAAGGTTGTTGACCACCTCGATGCCCTAGTCACACTTTTGGTTGGTTACAAGTGGGTGTAATGCCCTAAATACCTAGAAGGGGTTAACACAATAAAATACATGCATGGCTTAATGCTGGATACTGGCCAAATCATGGATTCTTTAGGTGATGAGTATACATTATTTGTTAAGTCCGGTTTGAAATTTCAGGAAGTCAGACGGTCGGCCCTCTCANTTCTTTAGGTGATGAGTATACATTATTTGTTAAGTCCGGTTTGAAATTTCAGGAAGTCAGACGGTCGGCCCTCTCAGCACTAAATAAGCAAAAGGTTTTGGTTGATTACATTACCATTGAATATTAAAGTGATTGCAGTAACAGTTGAAGGTCCCGAGGGGGTGTGTGTGGAGTGAAACTCCTGTGCTTTCAGCCACTAGTGCTGAAGTTACACTAAAATAGCGCCATCGACTTCTGCTAAGGTTGGCCGAATATTTGAGAGAAAAATTACATGAACCCGCTTATGACTAAATAAAGTGTTGTATAAAAATACATGATAAAATACACAATAGTGACATCCCTGTCTGTAATAAGATGTTAATTAAATCCCTGATTGTGACATTATGGGGCATATCACTGTACTAGAGACATGAAATAAGTAATGTGGAGCCATGGTAGCCAGTCTGCTGAAATGACAATAAACAAACCCACTTTCTCTTAACAAAAAAATGGTTGCCTGTAAAGTCGGTTTTACGGGCGAAGATTTTACGTGACAACGTAGTGCTGCGCGCGCGGCAGACCGATCATAGTTGAGTGGGAGAGAGACGCAAGGCATTCGGCGGGCCTCTCTCTCGTTCGGTGACTCATCGTAACGTTACCGAGCGTTACACTTTTTCATAAGTGACTCCCAGCCCAACCTAATTTAAGACGTTGTCACGTCAAAAAATTTAATCAAATAAAATGAACAAAATAATGGTAATTAAAATGGCTTTACAATTTCCCATAGGCTTCGGCGATGGGCGAGTCCAAGTGTTCCAACCTGGTCGGGTTGGACGAGTCAACCCAGGAAAAGGGTGAAGGGGTGGGTAGCCATGTCCAATTATATATAATGGTTTTTCTCAGGTGTTTGTGTTATTTTCAAATCTTTGGGATATTATTTCCAACTGTTTAAATACACTCGGGTTTCATGTGGCAATGTTTTCATGGCCAGCAGGGCTGTCGGTGTTCACATCATTGGGGAGGATGTTAGGCCCTGTGGTGTTAGTTGTGCCAATGTTCCGTCCAATTGATGGGGTGTTTGACTTATGGAACCAAATAAATTACATGTCATCCCACACATGTGAGTTTACTTTTTAGGTCTCACCGTTTAAGGGCATTTAGGGATCTGGCCTAGCAACCAGCAAATCCAGAGTTTTGTGTGAATATTTCGATATGATTAATAAGGTTTTATTTTAAGAATGTTAGTAGCATAGCGGAATGGCCATACAGATCCGCATGTAGATTGCCGTTGTAAGCACCATTACACTTTCACAATGGGCACCCGCGGACGGTGTTGGACTGATCGCGAACAGTCCATGGCTAGAAGCCAAATGGTTCGAACCAAACAACAACCCACTTCATCCACCGACATAGAGCCTTTCCTAAACAGTTGTAAACATATTAGTTTCTTACAAGAATGGATAGCTGAGTAGAAATTTTACAGGTTATTAAGAATGGTTTATTTGGCATATAATTAAATATAAACTGTATTTTTCATACTTGATTTATTAAACTAGTAAATAGAAATATATAGTAGCTATTTAGAAGAAGATTAAAGAACTAATTTATGAACTTGGGTAAAAGAGGCATCGATGAAATTTAGGTAAAGTGCGAATATATAGATTGTGTATAAATGGCTTCACTAACACCTGACAAACCCTGTAGTCAATATATCATTTTTTAATTTTTCCAATTTATTTTATTGGCATATCCATTTAATTATCGACGTAAAAAAGTATGATGCAAGACAAGAAAAAAAAGTGTGTATCACACATATAAGCTAAAATGGCTGTAGTGATTTGATTTTTTGGTATTTGTAATAAAAAAAACTCTAATGTTGCTCAAAATAAGTCTTTTTATTTCTTCAAAGTAATTCATTTCGCATTTAATTAAAGTGTATCCTTTATGTAGGTTATTACATCTATTTTCCGAAATACATGGCCAATAGCCATCGCACTTTTTCGAATATTCTCCCATTTCTATATTTTATGGCGTTTCTTTAACTTCTCTGAAAAAACACAGAAAAAGAATTTTCCGCTTTCTTGTTCTACTTCAGTGCAGTAAATTTAATTTCCATTGGATTTTGGCATTTTGTTTACTTGTAAAATAAACACGCACTATTGTGGAAAAGAAGGCGTAATTACTAGTATAACGAAACTTTTCAGGAAACACAAATGACTTATTCTTGTAGATACTAGTGTTGTTCGTGAAACGGAACCTGTTAACATGTAGTTTTGTGATACGGGCACAAGGTCAGGCAGGTTCAGTAAAAGAAGACGACCCACATGGCGGCGATGGATAACATGTAAGTTTGGCTGTTATCTTCTGTAAATGCAAGTTGAAAGTATTATTTAACATTCTGTGATTTTATCATCAAATTATGAGTTCGAGTAAGTATAAGATGAATAGAATAAAATATCTATCCCTGGTGACAAGTTTAGGCCTATTATTTCAGAATGCTTAGATTACACAATTAATACTGCAGTAATCTCTGGTTGTCGAGTGCCGAGTGATCCACCTGGATATACTACTGAGCGTCACTGTGTGCAAATTTTTATTGTAGGCTTTCATTTTGGTATCCTATTTATCAGCGCTTTTAGTACCAAGACGAATGTGGAGTTTCATTGTTAACATATTTTCGACCCCCCAAAAAATCCGATAATTTTTCGACGCGTTTCGTAGTTTCCACCGAAGCTAGATGTCACTTGTGTGCATGGTTTTATTTTTACTGTGAGATTTGCATTTCAATAGCCCTTTCCTTTTCTATGACTGGTTGGAATGAGTTTTAAAAATGGTTGCGTTATCCTTTTAGAGTTGGGGTTTGTGGTTAGGTAATAAAAATTTATGTTGAAATAAGAATAAATTAGTGTGTGGGGTGGTGATAACGTTAATATTATACTGAATAATCCGTGAAAATATTTTCACGTATTGTTTCCTAATGTACTGGAGCATACATATTTTTTTGTTTATAAAAAAATTCTTAATTATGTTTTAATTTTTGTGCACCTGCCAGTAGTACATTATTCTTGTAATGACAATTATTTATTTCTGGAAGTAAGTATCGTCGAGAATTTGTGCTGTAATGTTTTTTATTTACCAAGTGACATTCGAGAATGTTTGGAATTATTGCTCATTTTACTAGTAATAGTTTTACTATTGCTACAGTCGGTTGATGGTAACCCATACCCTACTAATGACTGCATTTCTGATCGTGCCTGATTTCTGTGTGCTACAGTGTATTCTGATGCTTTGCTGTCAATCCTAATTTTCTCAAACTTGCTACAAATTGCAGGGCAGTCGGTTTAACATGTCGTTTGATGTTTGAGATAGTGTGTTTTTGTCTTTCCAAGAAAATAAATCAAGTGCGTAACTTAGGAAATATATGTTTTTAAACCAACTTTAGGAAATATTTTTTTTAACCAACTGTATATAAGAAATATACCATAGGTGTACCTAGATCAAAGTAAGATAATGTTTTAGGTTGTAGCATATCTCGGGAAAGAATAGTTGGTTTGCTTGATTAGTGTAAAGTAGTTGTAGTTTTCTAGATAGTAGTAGAGCATATTCTAGGTTAAGCAAATTTTACGCAATACATGTTGAACCCATGCAATATGTCATGCTCATACTTAATTAGGTAATTTTCTATAATAGGTGCTCACCTGTATAATGGGGAACTAATACTTACTAACAAATGGCATGTTTTGACATAATTTGGCTCACTGATACATTATTACTTGGTAGAATCGTATTACTGCTACTTCCTAAGATTTGTGTTACTGGGGAGGGCCATGAAAACCAGGTGATTTGTATGGTAAAATCAATAGGTAATAAACAAGGAAATAATTAAAACATAATTGGTACTTATACAGGTAAACACCCTTAGCATAGTTAATTCGAAACCTCGGACACATACTTGCACCTGCCATTCAGATGTCACTAGCTTTCACATGGGAAAGTTACTCACAAGCCACTAGTGAACGCAGCAACACTTACTTTAGGCCAACCACATAGTCCAGTGCCCATTAATTCAAAAGATCACCACAGCTAATTAGATTTAAGTGTGAGGTTTCATTCACGACATGTTAGCATTATACAACTCCATTAGCATGACATACATGTCAGCATCAGTGACCTTTACACAATTTTTAATTTTTTTCTATGGAACCACGTAACACCATGGGATGTGACAGTTTGTTTTGTAAGCGGCAATGCACACAAAACATCAGTACACCATAAGCAGGTCAGTAAAACGTGCCCTTGAGATAAGCCATTATATTAGAAAATTGCAGTGAAATCTTGTGCGACAATGTCTTGGACAAGGCAGGTGTTGTATGAAAGCAGGAGCTAAATCAGGTCCTATTTTCAGGATATTTTTGCATAAAACAGTTGATTCTAGTTGTTGCTCTCTGCTAGGTGCGTTACCACCTGTACATAAACCAGACGGGTAGAAGAGTAGAGAATACAGCTGTGTTAAGTGAAATCTGTCAAAAAAATATTCATAGTGAAAATTCTGTTTTGGGAATGGAGTGGAGTTGAGATAATGTTGTGATAAAAAAGGAACAACTTTAAAACAGTGTGTGTTCATGGATGTAATCATTAAAATTGTGGCGGTAGTCCATTCAAGACACTAGTATTTCCACACGATAATTAGTTTTAACACTTAACAGTGCAAAAATTGCGAAGAACCATGAATGTGATCAGCACTAACTGCAATTCACAAACGCACATTCTCAATCTTAAATCGTATTGAAATGGTTTGAACCAATTAATAATTCCTGGTTATAAATTATTAATGGCAGTTGTATGCGAGCAAACAAATTTCTTTTCGCTAGTCAATGTTGTCATAGGATGAATATACCATGGTAGTGGTACCAATAGAGCCTAGGAATGCCTTGTATGAAATTTTTTAATACTATTTCCAAGGGATGGATTACT
>NQII01009455.1:20427-33875 GCA_002778355.1 Clitarchus hookeri | reverse complement strand
TTCAAAACAGCAGTGATACTTAGTAATTACTATCCAGTGGTTTCGCACTGCATCACCTTGCATTTTGCTTAGAATGAAGTCAAGTTATATTTTAATCTCCGATTCATTCCCTTGTTGCCATCTACAAAAAAGTACTACTAAAAACAAATTCATGTACAATTGATACATTTCTGCATAATTATTAGATAATCTGCTTTGTTAAGAAACATTATATTCAGTGTGAGGTCATTTAGTTTCGAGACAGTAAGGTACAAGTGGTTTTGGAAAAACGAGTACACTTCACAATTGCTGTCCTGCATTTTGACTATTCCCTCTTGTAATTTTGCAGTGTTGTATACACATATTAATTTTCTCGTCCAAAGATTACTTGTCTTAGTTTTTTTTTTTTGTTCAGTCTTGTTTTTTCATGAGACATTTGCATCGTGATGCACCTACCGGCAACCAAGTGAACCGGCAACATGCTACATACCAAGAGAAACTTTACGTTTCAATGTGTATTTTACAATTTGCCATGAGGCCCTTTTTTCATTTATGTAAAAGTTATAGCGTTGTAAAATCGGACGATTCTTTTAGCTACACACTGTAGTTGTGTTTTTGTAATGGGCTTTTGTGTGATGTCATTAGCATCTATCATGAGAAATATTGATGGGTTGAATAAAATGTAGGCTTTGCTTGCTTGGTCTGTTGCAGTGTAATTTAATTCAACTTCACTGATATATTTGTTCTGTCTGCAGTGGAAAAATATGGTAGTATTGGAAGGTTTTGGTCCTGAAAATGGTGAGATTGTGCCTGGAAAACAGAGAATTCCAAAATGGAATTCCAGTGGACAACCTATATGTATCATATAGCAAAGGAATATATATATAATAAAATTAATTAAACTCTTCCTTTTAAAAATTATTACACATTACTTTTGCCCATATATGTGATTGTCATAAGGATGACTGTGTTTTCATTTAGCATTTACATAGGCCTTGAACCAAATAACAGAATTGAGGATGGAATTTATTGTTAAACAGTTATCTTGGTAGTTATCTAGTGTTGGGGCTTTTCTGAAGGAAACGTCCTAGACTAACAAAAGTAGCATTAATAGGTTCTGCACAGCTCACCTTTTTAATATTGAAGAGGGCTTAATGTTAAAATAAGTAGAACATATTAAAAAAAATTCATCAAAATACGAGTACTTTGGCAGCTATGTTTACTTAGGTCGCCATGTTTAATGGCTGCGCATTGCTGTTTCCGACACTACCTACCGGCCGCGGATATTCAGGAGGGCGTGTTGTTAAGATAAATAAAATAGTTAATAGTACGAGCGGCCCGCCGCTTTATTTACGTCGGACGCCTTAATTTTTGGTAAGTAAATGTGCATCGGGCTGTCACCTTATCGGCTGTTTACTGTATACGTCGTCAACACGGGATGTTACATTTTCTAAAACTGTTATTGCTTGCCTGCTGTTGTTAAAATCATTTATAAGATTGCCTGCAAGAAATTATCGCTTATTTATTTTTGTCTGTCAACAGTTAAACATTAATAAAGCAAGGAAGCTGTAACAATTTGATGAAATTCAAGAACATGTTATTTATGGTCTGCCATGCAAATAATTTTGTTAAACCTTCAGTATTTAAATGTGCGCAAGAAAAATTTATAAATCAAATATGGCGTTTACTGATACCCCTCAAGTTTCATTTAATTCCAAATTTGGCAAGTTCGCAGTATGTGTGCTATCTCTGTTGCGAAAATGTATGCCTCTGCCTTAGTACATACAGGGTCAGGTTACAAATTCAGGAAAACATGCAAGAAGATTAGATGGGTCTGTAATAATTGTTGTACTTAATATTTTTAATAAAGGGAGAAGTTTTAAACTAGCCAGAAACACAGGAAATATTTTAAGTTTTATGATAATGGACTTTTCTTCAGTTATTACTAAGAGTTTGTTTTGTCATTTGTACATCTTTTAAATACTTGTTTTTTTACCCATTTGCAGTTAACATGGACGATACAATTCACGACCAGTCCAATGTAACTCAGAATATCACACCGTGTATGGAAGAAAAGGAAGGTAATGGATCGGAGAAGAGCCATAGTGAAACTCGTAAAAATTTTGATAATGAACATCCTTTAAATTCTAGCATTTTGAATGGTGGTGGTTCTGACAATTGTGAACTTGTGAATGGTAGGGACGGTGGAGATGTATTTAGTTTTAAATCCAAAGTAGAAGGCTCTAAATGTATAGATGACACAGGAAGTATTGATATTAAAAATGCATCTGAAGATAAATCTCAAAATGCAGGAGACAATGTAGAAATGGAGGCTCCAAAAGTAGCATCAACAGCAAATGAATCAGAAAGCACTGCAAATGGCAGCAAAGATGAACAAGTCACTGTGGAAAAAGAAGAATGGATGGATATTCTCGGCAGTGGTCAGCTTAAGAAAAAAGTGAGTTAGCATTATTTTTGTTCACTTTTTTTGGTGTTTTTGTTTAAAACTAAAATATTAACACTATTAATATATACAGGCTGTTAGAAAATTAAACACCCAAACTGCAGAAGGCAATTTCTTATGAAAAATAAAGTTTAAAATATATAGGACACCATATACCTAAACAGAATATTAAAGGAGATATGGGTGTGGGAAAATTGGATTTTTTTAAACGTATTTTCGCTGAATGCCTTGTACTTTCTGCCAGCGGTAGGGATGGTGGCAATTTACCCACAGTACGTCCCACACAGTTGAATGGGACATGCCCATTTGGCGTGCTGTTGAGCATGTACTAGTGGAGGGCATGTCGTTGATGTGCTGACGTATCACTTCCTCAAGCTGAACAGTGTGCACAGATCGAGGACGGCCAGCATTACGCATGTGTCTCTGCAACACGGAAAGCATAAGTCACCTTTTTTGTTGCAGACTTTGTAGACGTTGTACAAGGCATTCAGCAAAAATACGTTTTCAAAACCCAATAGTCATAGGCTCATATCTCGTTTTTCGATTTAATGTTTCATCAGGAATCACCTCCCGCAGTTTGGGCGTTTAATTGCCGAACACTCTGTATGTGCTGCTTAGTGTGTTTTCATCATAGAAAATATCATAGGTGGTTTTGGTACTGAAAAAGAAACTTATACTTTGGTGTAAATTTAAATCGTTTGGCCACTTTTACATAGTGTTCTTTGTTAAAGCTGTTCTGTTTTATATCATTGTTTTCCAATTATTCTCTATAATTGCATTTTTTTTTGTCTGGTGTTTATAGATTTTAACATATCCATTGGTTGATGACAGAGAATTTGGACAAATAATTAAGTCCTTTTGTTTTAAGAATTTCTGTTCATGAGTTATGTATACAAACATTTTTGTCGCCATCCAGTCAGATGTATGTATCACTTTCGGAATGAGTAGTAGGGCCTGTACCATTATTCTGTAAGTTAAACAAATTCAGCCGTGCTTAATGCCGACAGTGGTTGACATGTTGTGTCATTATTAAGGACACGTTCATGGTTGCAGAAGCTGCAAAAGTCCAGACCACCACCGAAATTATGAAGGACCCCGTGGAACCGTGAATCATACTTTGGCCTATACCGAAATTCTTGTTTTACTATAGCTTTATCGTAATTTCTTATATAAAAAAAAGCAGTTTATTTTAGTTTTTATTTCTACTTCCACCATTGAACATGTTTTAAGGTAAGTTAAGCATTCAGAATGAGCCAAGTGTCGCAAAAAATGCAGGCTGTGAGCAGTACATTACACTGGAAAGCTGGTACATTTTCCCCGCATGTCAACACAATTACAATAATAGTTGGTAGCCATGTAACACACAGATAGTTATTTTTAATTGTCAATAACGTGCCTTAAATTTTATATCACTAATCTCATATTTAAAAGGGTACATAAATAAACATTAAACACATTGATAAAAATTTACAGGTTTTTAGAATAGAATATAGAAAAAACTAAGTAACAATAATTCTAGATATAATTTTTTTATAATTTTGTCAGAAAATATGTTGCCAGCATGATACATTACTTTAGAGCTAATTCTTATGCCATGAAATTGCATGTTTTATTGCAGAGTAAAATATCTCACTAAAAGAAAGTATCATTCCACCAGAATATTTCCCTAAAACATTGGCAGTATTGCTTTTCTTGATATTTCCGTAGATCCATTTGCTTTTAGTAACCTGTAAACTGCAATTAACATTTTCAGCATTAATAGATGTACCACGTCCTCTAACAAAATTTCTATGTTAACGTGACCAATTTTTTTTTTTTTTTTTTTTAACAAATTTGAATTGCACCCTTTTAAAAAATAATTGATATGTAGCCAAAACAAAATAGAGTGCTTTTAAGGGGGTGGTTCACACCATAATTGTCACTATTTCAAATAGTCATTCTGCTGATATAAAATGGTCGATGGTCTTGAAATTGTCCCCCACCACTTCGCAGCCTGTATATAAACCAGGTGACTTCCAGGAAGCGTTCAGTTGTGAGATGGCAGTAAAACGAGGAGGGTACATCACGTTGATCCCTGACCGAACCTCCCCACTCACGTGAGTAGAAGCTAAAAGCCTCCCCCGAATGCCCACCCTTCAGGCAGGCTAGCTTCCTGCAGCAATGTTACCAGACCTCCCTGTCCCCAACTGTCACCCATCTGCCACCCGCTCAGGTAGGCAGGCCAGGCAAGCGTCATGCGTCCGACCAGCTGTGCTCACGTACTACAATTATAACACTCATTTTAGTTGATTTGTCTCATTATAGATCATTCATTTTTTCGTCACATTTCTCTGAAGTCTTGCTATAAGTTCTACTTTCAGGTGCAGATAAAGTATCCTTCCACAACNACTGTCACCCATCTGCCACCCGCTCAGGTAGGCAGGCCAGGCAAGCGTCATGCGTCCGACCAGCTGTGCTCACGTAACACAATTATCACACTCATTTTAGTTGATTTGTCTCATTATAGATCATTTATTTTTTCGTCACATTTCTCTGAAGTCTTGCTATAAGTTCTACTTTCAGGTGCAGATAAAGTATCCTTCCACAACATGTTAACACAAAAATTGCCATGTGGCTTCTCTGTTTCAACTGTGAAATGCTTTGTATACATTACATCTCGTAAACTTCCTGTCAATGTTGTTGTATTTCAAAAAACCTAACATAAGTGTTACAATTTTCGACCATATTTAGGTCTGTTTTATAATTTAACTTTGCATTGATTATGGTTAGTTTGGTAATTATTTTACAGGGTATTGAAATACATTTTACAATATGGTGCATTATGCACATTACAAGTTAATATTTTATCTTACCTATATTTAATTCTAGGGGGAAACTGTACAGGCCTATTTAGCCTCTCTTTATTGACGCGGGAGCAAGTTGGCCTTGTCACTGACCATTATGAACCTTTACCCTGTTGCTTTATACTTGAAAAATACAAAAATTCCAACATCTACAAAACAATAAAAATATTTTGAATTTTTTTTTACAATTATTTTTATACAGCAGACACTTTGTTTTTTGTTATGGCATTTTAACTGTTAAAAGAATTTGTGTAACGTATTGAACAAAATAATTTTATTAATACTTAATGTAAAAAACATTTTGTGTTATGGAATTCCAGCTGTTTCATTTTTCTTAACCTTTCTAAAACCCTTTTGAAATAATTAACTGAAAACAAATTTTTTAATAAAAGTTTATAAAAATGTCGTACAAAATAATTAAAACTGAACTTCTTGTGATTAAGGATTTGACTCCTAATGAGTGCAAATTTCTGGCCAGGGTATCAGTTCATATGTTGAACACTGTTGAAACTACTGCTGAAACGCTAATTATCAAAGCGTAGTATTGAAGAGTAAATTTGGCGTAATGTGTCTTGTTAAATTATTGAGATTCAAATGCCCTGCATCCTAAAATAAAAAAAAAAGGTATTTTAAAGTGTATTTTGCAAAAAGTCTGAGCATATTTAAAATTTTAAAGAGTCATAAAAACTGTTCCCATCAGTGAAAACATGACTTCCAACATATCATTTGAATGTATAAGTATCACATTTTCTAATAGCATGTGAAGTCAAAAAATTGTTGAATAATCATGCAACAGGTGTGTTTAAGGAAGTAATTTCACAAATCTTGTAAAGTGTTATATTTAAATATTTCTTAATAATTGTTTGAGGCAGTGTATTGTATTATTTAGCTCCAAAATGTGGTAAAAATTTTCTGTATGCTGTAGCAGACAAAAACCTTTCAACTTGGTAAATAGGTGCTTTATCGCCAATCAAATACAGTAAAATTTTCTGTTATGTAGTCAACCACCGCTCCCTTAAGAATGTATCATGTATGATTGGTGACAATAATTATTAATTACTTCCTTAGGTTGTCTGTAGGCGTAATACAAGTACTTGCGGTATACCATTAATAATACTTGGGAATTAATAAAATTGCATTGTGTCCTGACGAAAAAAGTTAATAAATCTGAAATGAAAGCTTTACCACTAAGGTCTCCCTCCTTTGCTCACTAATAAGTGCTATAAAATAAAGGCCTCTTTTAAAGAATTACCTCCACTGGAAAAATGTGTTTGTACATCAGTGAACATTTACTGATGTAAGTAAAGTATGTAATTTTTTTTGTGTGTGCTGTTGAAATACCGTAAAGCCTCGATTAAAGAAAGTGATGGGAACTGAGCTTATTTCCAATAACCAAAATTTCCAATCTGATTTGTGGATAATCTTGGCAAACAATACATTAAAAGTTACACTAATGTGTTTTAATTAAGTGCATAGCATATAGTAGTAAATATTACAGTATTGAAAACATACAGAATGTATTTCTACTTCTGTCTACAAAATCTTGTGTGGGGTAGAAAAAGTCTGAAATCTTCTTTTGCATTTTTTTCTTACATCACTTTTTTGCTACAATGAGAGGCCATGTTTTAATGAGAAGCACATCTGAGGGCATTTCCTCACATTGTTAAACAAAATTCAATACATTGTTTTACCTTTGCCGGGGAAAACCACAAAAAGAGCTTCATTCACCTGTTCATATTCAGAAGGCATCGTTGATTTTCTATTCATCATTTTTGCACAGCATTCTTTTAATTTTGACTTGGATTTCACTCAAACTGGCACTGAGGAAATTTCTACTTCTAAATCAACAGCCACNAGCATTCTTTTAATTTTGACTTGGATTTCACTCAAACTGGCACTGAGGAAATTTCTACTTCTAAATCAACAGCCACAGTATGGAGAAGTTAATCATTTTCTACTCTTTTTGCTGCCTCAAGCTTTTGTTCAACTGTTATCACCACTTTTCCGTTTTACCGACATTCTCTAAGAACAGGAAGTACAGTATGTATAAAACACATCAATATGTAACACTATGGAGTAATATTAAATCAAATATTCATTAGTTTACTTGTTAAATGTCACTAACTGACGATATACACAATCGGGATGAGGGGATGCGGATTCCCACAATGTAGCTGGGAGGGGGATTCCCACAACGTAGCTGGGAGGNATACACAATCGGGATGAGGGGATGCGGATTCCCACAATGTAGCTGGGAGGGGGATTCCCACAACGTAGCTGGGAGGAGGATTCCCACAACGTAGCTGGGAGGGAGATCCCAACAACGTAGCTGGGAGGGGGATTCCAACAACGTAGCTGGGAGGGAGATCCCAACAACGTAGCTGGGAGGGAGATCCCAACAACGTAGCTGGGAGGGGGATCCCATCTGTAAACCTTTATGTAATTATTAAAATTTGAAGACAAAATATTTTTTCCCCATTGCTTACAATGTTTAATTAGGTACATAAGTAGCTTTTTTCAGATTTACACTAAAAAATAAACTATTTCTTGAATGAGTTTAAATTATTACAAAATTGCTTAAGAGAATTTTTAGGACAAGCACTGGTGGCTGGTCGCCATGACTAAGGCTTCATTGTGGCTGATCTCTAATAAAGTAATCAGTGCCAAATTTTTCATCTCAGTACTTATATCTATAGTACTTGCATCCGTTCTTCCTCCATTTTCATTCCTCTGCTGCTCCACCCATTTCATTTCTCAATTCATCCGTTATTTGAGCGGGCCAGAACAAGTCCGTCCCTCTGGTTGGACAGCCTACTCCAATTGGGGCCGGCCTCCTTATCCATAATGACCTTAATTGCAGGCAGGAACATGTGCAGATGTCCAGTTTCAATTACAGTTTACATCTGTAGTTAAATGAATGTGTGGTCAATTTCTAGGTACTAAGACCCGGCACATCTTTCCGTCCAGCGAGGTCATGGTTGTGTCAAGTGACTTATGAAGCATGCCTACCAAATGGAAAAGTTGTCGAGAAGTGTGAAAATCTCAACTTTCAAATTGGCGATGGAGAGGTACTGAGCTAATTTTTTAGATGCAAATATTTTAATTTGTTAAATTTAGTGTTTTTATTTTTTAAATTTTCTTTAATTTGTGGGTATGAAAAAATTATGCATAATAAAAAAGAAGTATGATGTTTTTCAAGTTGTAATCACTGTTAAAAATGTTTTTATTGGTACAGTATTGTATTAAAATTTTTAGAAGTAGTTATTATGCAGAAACTATTGAAAACTGATATTGGTTTGTTCTCTGGTACTAAGAGGTGCTTAGTTTGTTATAGTAGAGTTGTCAGTCGTTGAGGTTTGTGATTGATTTGCTTGCTGGTATTATGATAAAAAATATTTTTAATGTGTGCAGGTAGGTTAGAACTGATGGAATACAGACCTGCTTTCAAGTGTGATAAAGTCATCCTATGTCCAGAAGTTTGAATATACAGTGTAGACTATGCTTCAGTAGTTTGTAATTTTTTCAATAGGTAATTAGTCTATTCACTTGAAAGCATAGAATATTGTGGCGTTGCTTGATTGTTCTGATTTCACAAGTTGGCCAAGCAGAAATCAGCTGTAACTTCAGTTATTTGTAACTTTGATTCTCGGTATAGCCAAATTACATTTTTAAAAGTCATAAAGTGCTTAAGAGAAACTTGGCTTCTGAAAGCAAGGAATTCGTATTACGCGCAGTAGGCTTCCTGGTGTTGCAAATTCCATTTTTGATCCTGCTGAAAATGTATTATAGTATGCAGAAAAATAACTTTTCATTAGTGCTGTACACTTATGCAGATGTAGAAGAAATGACTACATGGAATTTGAAAAAGGCTGTAATGGCCGGCCAGTTTTAAAGCAGGGTCCTGGTTTTAAATACCACACAAGTTACAATAAGGTAGTCTTCGATCGCTGCTTCTGGTTAGTAGCTGGAGAGTGCGATGAACTTTAACGAACTGTCTAAATTGCTCGCACACCGAGAAGATGTGAAAATTTTTTCCGCTAGAGAAACTTGCGTGCAGCCAAACGGGAGCTCGTGTTTTGGAGCGAAGCCGAGAGAGATGAAACAGAAGTGGGGGGCAGCCGAGCAACTTTCTCGCTGCTTCTTCTTACCTTGCGTAAGTGAGCTGTGGCTGTAAGTGACAAGTCAAAACATTTTGNCGAGCAACTTTCTCGCTGCTTCTTCTTACCTTGCGTAAGTGAGCTGTGGCTGTAAGTGACAAGTCAAAACATTTTGTCTGTCCCAATTGAGGATTTGTGTAGAGTAGTTAAAACCTTTCTGTAATGTTTTAAACAAAGTACAAAATATTTAGTTATGCAGTATTTGGAAATCATAGTGTAAATAACCAATTGAAACTCTCTATTGGTGTTCGGTCTTAATAAAAACCAGAACTAAACACCAGTACGACACTGTGGTACTGCTGCAGCCATGAAGTAGACTAGGAGGTTGTTTTAAATAAATCCATACATGACCGCATTGCACCAAATGGCTGAACTCTGCTAAACTGTCCTGTATCAGCTGATTGATTGCAACAAAAAACCGTCAGCAGTAGCCATAAAGCTCTTTAGGTGTACAGCATATGCTCAAAGTTCTGTGTCTCATAATTTTTCTTCCGGTCCTTCATTACAATAATGCTCATATAATTCTGCCATTAATATCATCCAACATTGCTCCTACCTTAAATCAAAAGGATCTGTTCTTTTATGCATNACTCATATAATTCTGCCATTAATATCATCCAACATTGCTCCTACCTTAAATCAAAAGGATCTGTTCTTTTATGCATAAGTACATCAATTTTTTATTGTCTTGTTATTGAAACTATAATTTTCCATCACCAGGTAATTGAAGGTTTGGACCTGGTGTTGCCGCTGATGGACGTAGGGGAATTGGCTTTAGTGGAAGTTGCCCCACGTTTTGCGTACCATTCTCTGGGGCTGGAACCAAATATCCCACCCAACAGTACTCTTACGTACACCGTCGAACTGCTGTCGGCTCAGCCGGAGCCTGAACTGGAAACCATACCGGCAGTCGAACGAAGGAAAATTGGGTAGCGTAACATTTCAATTGCTTTGTTTCAGTTTTTAAAATAAGTTGTAAATATTATTATTTAATGTTAGTATAATGTGTAGAGCATTTAATTTTTAAGAATGACTAAGCAAAACTTAAAAANTAAAATATTATTATTTAATGTTAGTATAATGTGTAGAGCATTTAATTTTTAAGAATGACTAAGCAAAACTTAAAAAATGTATCAGTGGTTAACAATGCTGATCATCTGTGACTGCGAGGTTTCTTTATTCCAACAGCACTCAACCTTNTATCAGTGGTTAACAATGCTGATCATCTGTGACTGCGAGGTTTCTTTATTCCAACAGCACTCAACCTTATTGTTGTAAGGAGTGTGAGTTTTAAGGGTACTTCCATTTAGTGTGAGTAAAGACCAATGTTTAGGTGATGTTCTATTGGAATGCAGTGCTAAGAAGACTCAAAAGTTTAATAGGAATTAATTTTCTTGCAATGTAATATTTTGTGCAAAACCAGAGGAAAATCATGGTACTGACATACTTTGTACAATTAAATTAATGTGAATATGGGTGCTGCATATAAAGCACAAAGGTCTTAACAAGCAAAATGCAATTAGGCCTATGTAAGTGTTAGACAACCACAATTTGACTTAGATGGCTCATTTACTTTTTCAAAAAAAAGTTAAGTATCTGCAATATGAAACCACCTTTCTTTAATCATATGTTAAGTGTGCTTAAATTAAACACCTTCATCGCATAATGGTCACACATTTTATACCAAAAATTTCCTTGAAAATTTGGGGTGCAACCGTTGTGATTCATAGGATGGATACTATACAAAAAAACATTAACAGCATCTGTTTTCAATGTAGCCAACACTAATAATTACGTTCCTGGTCAGCACTTGCCATACGTTCCCTGTAAACAGCAAAGATTTTCTTAACTTGTTTGTTTGAGAATATGTCCCGTGACAGGGCGTCTACTATCAACAGACGTAGCATTCATTGATTGTCCGCTCCTTCCTTTTGTTTGACCGTACAGTCTTGTGAGAGGGGAGAAAGCACTTTGTTATCTTCCGGTACGCTCGCCTGTTGCTCGGCGTGACACCGCTTCCTCTCTTTACACGTCGGACAGGAGAGAAACAGATTGCCTAGCAACAAGCACAGTTTTGTGGAGGTGCACCTGGAGTAGGGCACATTCCTTCATGTTCTGGCTCGACTGCAGTGCCGAATAGACACCAACTTTTAAACTCTGAATATTTTTTACTCTTCTTAACACTTAAACATTATTGTGCAACCAATATGTGTTGGCGACCACATTATTGTGCAACCGATATGTGTTGGCGACCACATTATTGTGCAACCAATATGTGTTGGCGACCACATTATTGTGCAACCGATATGTGTTGGCGACCACATTATTGTGCAACCAATATGTGTTGGCGACCACATTATTGTGCAACCGATATGTGTTGGCGACCACATTATTGTGCAACCAATATGTGTTGGCGACCACATTATTGTGCAACCGATATGTGTTGGCGACCACATTATTGTGCAACCAATATGTGTTGGCGACCACATTATTGTGCAACCGATATGTGTTGGCGACCACATTATTGTGCAACCAATATGTGTTGGCGACCACATTATTGTGCAACCGATATGTGTTGGCGACCACATTATTGTGCAACCGATATGTGTTGGCGACCACATTATTGTGCAACTATTATGTGTTGGCGACCATCATGCAATGAAGTACAATATATAGTTCAGAGTACTATTTTATCAGTAATGCCATTAAAGTTTCCAGGCAAAATAATTGACTTACATAATCATGCAAGTATCGTAACGCGTGACCATTGTTTTTCAGAAATTCAAAACGCAGTCATGGAAACAAGTGGTACGAAAGACAAAAGTATACTTTGGCAATTCAGTGCTATCGACGAGCACTGGAGTACCTAGATGAAATTGTAGACGAAACTGGGAAAGTTCAGGTATGTTTTTCCCTACTACCTTTAAATAATATCCTGCAGATTGTTTTAACATGTCTTGAATTAATCCCATTCCCACAAAATGGAAANCCCTACTACCTTTAAATAATATCCTGCAGATTGTTTTAACATGTCTTGAATTAATCCCATTCCCACAAAATGGAAAGTTTTACTTTTACTGTTTATTTTGTATTTTGAACAGAATTTTTTAAAAGTAAATTGTATCAGTTGCAATTTTAGTGTGTGTAGTTTTTAGAAGTTCTCAGTCATTTTAGTCTGAAATGAACTGAATTTGTACATCTGGACATAAATATAAGTAAAGGGCACTGAAAATTAACTCAAGCCACTTAATGTTAGCAAGATCACATCCCAGCTTGAATTCGGCAGCATTGACTTATCTTTTTGGTAGAGATGTCNAAGCCACTTAATGTTAGCAAGATCACATCCCAGCTTGAATTCGGCAGCATTGACTTATCTTTTTGGTAGAGATGTCGGACACATGAGATTTGCAGTGGATCATTCTTCAGAGTAAGAAGAGAGTGCAGTTGAACATGTATATTCTGGTGGAGTAGCAGAGATAATTTTGTTATTAACCAGGGTCATGCTGATAGCAGACCATGGAGTGTAGTTAGTTGAGAGCATCTTATTGTGTTTGTTTCATCCTGAAAAGTCGTTAACTAGAGCACAGTACATACGTGAATGTACAGTAAGACAAAAGGTGATTTTTGGTAAGTGTCATAATGAGCAGTGCTATTAAAATATTTAAATATTTTTAAAAACATTTTTACAATAATGAAACACAATACAGAATTGCAGAACACTTCATGTAGCAATGTACAGCTGCCTTATTGGAAACCTTTAGCAGATGGGCATCTGTTACTATTAGATATAATCATTGTAAAATATACTGATTCACTGTTAGCCTTTAGTCATGCCAATTATAGTATATTGGGGGCAGCGGTGGCGTAGTGTCCAGGGCGCTCGCCTCCCACCACAGCGATCTGGGTTCGGTCCCCGGCGGGTTCACTCCCGGATTTTTGCATGTGGGAATCGTGCTGAACGATGCCGCTTGCCGGCGGGTTTTCTCGGGGTACTCCCGTTTCCCC
>NQII01009455.1:0-20274 GCA_002778355.1 Clitarchus hookeri | reverse complement strand
GGTCACCTACGGGTCCCAGCTGGAAACACCGTCACTCGGAGGGTGTTGCCTTGCCCTGGGTGCACTCCCCACACGCCATTTATTTATTTTTATAGTATATTAAAATTTATTTTATAGCATATGAACATTTCTTTCTGTCGTCTAGACATAAGGCAATATATAAAGAAAGAGACTGTAGTTTTCTAACCCAGCTCACTATGAAAAATGTTTTCTTTTTCCTGTCAATCAGGGATGCAAAGTTCTGACAACATGGATNCGAGCAACTTTCTCGCTGCTTCTTCTTACCTTGCGTAAGTGAGCTGTGGCTGTAAGTGACAAGTCAAAACATTTTGCCTGTCCCAATTGAGGATTTGTGTAGAGTAGTTAAAACCTTTCTGTAATGTTTTAAACAAAGTACAAAATATTTAGTTATGCAGTATTTGGAAATCATAGTGTAAATAACCAATTTAAACTCTCTATTGGTGTTCGGTCTTAATGAAAACCAGAACTAAACACCAGTACGACACTGTAGTACTGCTGCAGCCATGAAGTAGACTAGGAGGTTGTTTTAAATAAATCCATACATGACCGCATTGCACCAAATGGCTGAACTCTGCTAAACTGTCCTGTATCAGCTGATTGATTGCAACAAAAAACCGTCAGCAGTAGCCATAGAGCTCTTTAGGTATACAGCATATGCTCAAAGTTCTGTGTCTCATAATTTTTCTTCCGGTCCTTCATTACAATAATACTCATATAATTCTGCCATTAATATCATCCAACATTGCTCCTACCTTAAATCAAAAGGATCTGTTCTTTTATGCATAAGTACATCAATTTTTTATTGTCTTGTTATTGAAACTATAATTTTCCATCACCAGGTAATTGAAGGTTTGGACCTGGTGTTGCCGCTGATGGACGTAGGGGAATTGGCTTTAGTGGAAGTTGCCCCACGTTTTGCGTACCATTCTCTGGGGCTGGAACCAAATATCCCACCCAACAGTACTCTTACGTACACCGTCGAACTGTTGTCGGCTCAGCCGGAGCCTGAACTGGAAACCATACCGGCAGTCGAACGAAGGAAAATTGGGTAGCGTAACATTTCAATTGCTTTGTTTCAGTTTTTAAAATAAGTTTAAATATTATTATTTAATGTTAGTATAATGTGTAGAGCATTTAATTTTTAAGAATGACTAAGCAAAACTTAAAAATGTATCAGTGGTTAACAATGCTGATCATCTGTGACTGCGAGGTTTCTTTATTCCAACAGCACTCAACCTTATTGTTGTGGTAAGGAGGGAGTGTGAGTTTTAAGGGTACTTCCATTTAGTGTGAGTAAAGACCAATGTTTAGGTGATGTTCTTTTGGAATGCAGTGCTAAGAAGACTCAAAAGTTTAATAGGAATTAATTTTCTTGCAATGTAATATTTTGTGCAAAACCAGAGGAAAATCATGGTACTGACATACTTTGTACAATTAAATGAATGTGAATATGGGTGCAGCATATAAAGCACAAAGGTCTTAACAAGCAAAATGCAATTAGGCCTATGTAAGTGTTAGACAACCACAATTTGACTTAGATGGCTCATTTACTTTTTCAAAAAAAAGCTAAGTATCTGCAATATGAAACCACCTTTCTTTAATCATATGTTAAGTGTGCTTAAATTAAACACCTTCATCGCATAATGGTCACACATTTTATACCAAAAATTTCCTTGAAAATTTGAGGTGCGACTGTTGTGATTCATAGGATAGATGCTATACAAAAAAACATTAACAGCATCTGTTTTCAATGTAGCCAACACTGGTAATTACGTTCCTGGTCGGCACTTGCCATACATTCCCTGTAAACAGCAAAGATTTTCTTAACTTGTTTGTTTAAGAATATGTCCTGTGACAGGGCGTCTACTATCAACAGACATAGCATTCATTGATTGTCCGCTCCTTCCTTTTGTTTGACCGTACAGTCTTGTGAGAGGGGAGAAAGCACTTTGTTATCTTCCGGTACGCTCGCCTGTTGCTCGGAGTGACACCGCTTCCTCTCTTTACACGTCGGACAGGAGAGAAACAGATTGCCTAGCAACAAGCACAGTTTTGTGGAGGTGCACCTGGAGTAGGGCACATTCCTTCATGTTCTGGCTCGACTGCAGTGCCGAATAGACACCAACTTTTAAACTCTGAATATTTTTTACTCTTCTTAACACTTAAACATTATTGTGCAACCAATATGTGTTGGCGACCACATTATTGTGCAACCGATATGTGTTGGCGACCACATTATTGTGCAACCAATATGTGTTGGCGACCACATTATTGTGCAACTATTATGTGTTGGCGACCATCATGCAATGAAATACAATATATAGTTCAGAGTACTATTTTATCAGTAATGCCATTAAAGTTTCCAGGCAAAATAATTGACTTACATAATTATGCAAGTATCGTAACGTGTTACCATTGTTTTTCAGAAATTCAAAACGCAGTCATGGAAACAAGTGGTACGAAAGACAAAAGTATACTTTGGCAATTCAGTGCTATCGACGAGCATTGGAGTACCTAGATGAAATTGTAGACGAAACTGGGAAAGTTCAGGTATGTTTTTCCCTACTACCTTTAAATAATATCCTGCAGATTGTTTTAACATGTCTTGAATTAATCCCATTCCCACAAAATGGAAAGTTTTACTTTTACTGTTTATTTTGTATTTTGAACAGAATTTTTTAAAAGTAAATTGTATCAGTTGCAATTTTAGTGTGTGTAGTTTTTAGAAGTTCTCAGTCATTTTAGTCTGAAATGAACTGAATTTGTACATCTGGACATAAATATAAGTAAAGGGCACTGAAAATTAACTCAAGCCACTTAATGTTAGCAAGATCACATCCCAGCTTGAATTCGGCAGCATTGACTTATCTTTTTGGTAGAGATGTCAGACACATGAGATTTGCAGTGGATCATTCTTCAGAGTAAGAAGAGAGTGCAGTTGAACATGTATATTCTGGTGGAGTAGCAGAGATAATTTTGTTATTAACCAGGGCCATGCTGATAGCAGACCATGGAGTGTATGTAGTTAGTTGAGAGCATGTTGTCTATGATCTTATTGTGTTTGTTTCATCCTGAAAAGTCGTTAACTAGAGCACAGTACATACGTGAATGTACAGTAAGACAAAAGGTGATTTTTGGTAAGTGTCATAATGAGCAGTGCTATTAAAATATTTAAATATTTTTAAAAACATTTTTACAATAATGAAACACAACACAGAATTGCAGAACACTTCATGTAGCAATGTACAGCTGCCTTATTGGAAACCTTTAGCAGATGGGCATCTGTTACTATTAGATATAATCATTGTAAAATATACTGATTCACTGTTAGCCTTTAGTCATGTCAATTATAGTATATTGGGGGCAGCGGTGGCGTAGTGTCCAGGGCGCTCGCCTCCCACCACAGCGATCTGGGTTTGATCCCCGGCGGGTTCACTCCCGGATTTTTGCATGTGGGAATCGTGCTGAACGATGCCGCTTGCCGGCGGGTTTTCTCGGGGTACTCCCGTTTCCCCTGCCCTTGCATTCCAGCACCGCTCCATTCTAGGGTCTCATTTCTGTCATGCCCGTGGATGGCGGTCACCTACGGGTCCCAGCTGGAAACACTGTCACTCGGAGGGTGTTGCCTTGCCCTGGGTGCACTCTCCACACGCCATTTATTTATTTTTATAGTATATTAAAATTTATTTTATAGCATATGAACATTTCTTTCTGTCGTCTAGACATAAGGCAATATATAATGAAAGAGACTGTAGTGTTCTAACCCAGCTCACTATGAAAAATGTTTTCTTTTTCCGGTCAATCAGGGATGCAAAGTTCTGACAACATGGATNTTTCTAACCCAGCTCACTATGAAAAATGTTTTCTTTTTCCTGTCAATCAGGGATGCAAAGTTCTGACAACATGGATTATGTTGAGCAGGATGTTTACTTGACAATATTTTCAACAGGTCTCGTAATAATTAATTAGCTTTAGGAGAGAGAGCATATAAATGTAAAAATCAAGGTTATAGAAAAGCTTGACTTTGTCGAACATTATCATCTACTGCTGCTTTCAGCTTCTGGCCAGGTTCACAGAGAAAATGCAGCCATATCTCACAACACCATTCCTCCTTCAATGTCACCCATACTTAACCTTTCTTCTGGAGGCCATGAATTATATTTTCTTGGCTATATGTGGCAGCCCTACCGGCCTGATGTAGGCCATAACAGGTTAAGTAAAGAAGGCAGCTAAAAATTAATATCTTTTAAAATAAATCAAAAAAGTAAGATTGAAGTAAGGAGGTTTGGTGTAAAGTTCAAGAAAATGGAAACCTTCAGTATTGATGCGTGACGCACACTGACAATTAAACACGACTTCACATGTCATCACGTCACCCCAGATGGGGTTTGAACCCAGAAATGACTTGCTACCAGAACTTACCAGCACGTCCCTAGACGCGGGGCCACCCACGGACACGTCAGCCAAGTTAATTTCACCTTTGTCAGATGTCATGCCATCCAGCCAAGCAACCCAGCTAAGCGCTTGAGCTCGCGCAGCCGATGCAACCTCGCATGACACAGATGCCACCCGAGAGCGCAGCTCCGCCCACGGTAGGAGGAGCTCACTCCAGCACCCCAGAGAGCCCGCGGGCATGTGGAATATATGTCCGTGCACCGCCGCAAAATGGAGTTCATTCTCAGCAGCTAGCTCCACCACCTCGTATGCTGGAGCTTTCTGCCAAACTCTGTGTTTGCGACCTACCAGAAGCTCTTCAAGACTTTCACCAGCAACCCCTGAAGAAGTTTTCAACCCCCTTCAACACGCACTACCCTTCTGGTAGTGCCACCCGATTCCGTTCGGGACAACAGCATTGAGTTAGTTAGGGTCAGTTAGTACTATAGCTACGTATCTGCATCTACTCTTGTCTAATTTAGACCCAGGTCCCCTTCACCTTGTGTTCGTAGTCGACTACCACTAGAGACTCAATCCACAAGACGGCTGGTCAACCTACCCAGCCAATTCACTTCATCCACCTTGTTGAACTGTCGCCGGAAGGAGTGATAGACTGATTCTGGAGGTTTGTCCACGTTTGAACCACACCCACTTCATTGTCGGACATCCAGGGTAAACCCACCACTCTAACCACCACACCGAACTGTCGCCGGTTGGAGTAATCGGGTACGGCTCGGCCTCAGCTTGGCTGTACATCTAGCTAGGGATCATCGTCGCCTGCTCTTCCTTCGTGGGGCTGACTTTAGTACCTACCTTCATGCCATACACCCATAGGAGTGGTGCGAAGTGGCAAGCTAGGAAGGCAGCTACTGCCTCCGAATTCAACAGGAGCTGTAACCCAGCCCCANGGATCATCGTCGCCTGCTCTTCCTTCGTGGGGCTGACTTTAGTACCTACCTTCATGCCATACACCCATAGGAGTGGTGCGAAGTGGCAAGCTAGGAAGGCAGCTACTGCCTCCGAATTCAACAGGAGCTGTAACCCAGCCCCAACTGCACTTTGCAGCATAACCCCTCGGGAATGAGTTCAAGCCGCCTTACAGTTGGTGAGGCCTCACCTCCCAGCTCCCTCCTCCTCCTTATTTCAGCCCCCATTCAAGACCATCGGGCAGCCGCATCTGGTCGTCACTGACTTACGTTAGGGACGTCACGTGCCACTGGGGATAGCAAACCCGTGGTTCCGGAGCACCAGGAACTGCAGCTCTCCGCTGGCACCCTTCAGCTCCGCCAGCCGCAGCACCACCTCTGCCCAAGGACTGAATACGAGTTCCGGCCGACCTCAGCAGCAACGGCGGCCGAGTCAAGAGCTACCCCGAACCACGCCCAGTACAGGTAAACCAGTGGCTGTGTGCCAACCAGTAATACGAAGGACAGCCAAGCCCACAGCCTACTTTGTACCGTGCCATCAAGCCACGCGCCCTAGTCTATACACCGACCGAGTTCCAGTTAGCAGCCAGTAAAGTCGGCCAAGCATACCGCCCGTGTCTCTGACCGACACACATAACCTTGCCCAACCGTGACATCATCAGTCACTCGACTTCACGCGTTGGTATGTAGGTAGTATTTTGAACAAGAACGAAATAGTTAAGAGATGTCAGTAAAGTAATGCAATCAACAAGTGCTTGAGAGATTTATAATGGAGAAAATAAAGTGTCTTGTGTTTGCAAGATATTTTTTTATCCCCATAGCCACATATGGAGCAGAGGCTCAGTCGATAGACATACAAGATTCTGGGGAGATCAGAGCTAAAGGCATGCAGTTTGAGTAGTATGTTAATTAAGAGGTGATTGACACTGTCCCGTAGGGGTAGAAATAGACACAAAGTATTTAAGATGCAACAAAAAAGTATATGACTTACATTCGCTAATTTGTAATGAAAATATAAGTTTAGTTTAATTTCCTGTACAAAGGACTTTAAAGTTAACAGTTTCAAAACAAACTGCACTGTGCAGGAAATTGTCTAAACTGTTCAATTTCTGCCCCTTGTAGTTCATAATTTGCAAGCTATCAATTGTTTACCCTTCCGTCTCNAATTGTCTAAACTGTTCAATTTCTGCCCCTTGTAGTTCATAATTTGCAAGCTATCAATTGTTTACCCTTCCGTCTCGTCCAGATTTAACTTCATTTGGAGGATAATAAGTGGAGAGAACATATTTTTTCTGGTCTTAATCAGATACGTTATGTATAAACTAAATCAATATCCATAAATGTGTCTATTTCTAAGGTGGTAGTATTTTTTCAGTGATATAATTGAATCAAAATAAACAAAAAAATTATTTAAGTCCAGTCTAATAATAATATTTTTATACGGCACATTTTTTAAAATGAGCATTACTTAGTTGCTACCACCATGTTGTGATGTTTGTTGGAAGCCTGTATGGAAGTGGTCAGTTGGTGATAGTTACGAAGCTCTTAAAGGAAAGGCGTATAAACATCAAGATAATAGCTGATGAACACTTAACCATCTGAATCAAGCAAAGGCAATCTTACTGCCAGTTATTCAAAAATAGCTTATGATTCTGGTGCGGATTATTATCCTTCCTGCAACTTCTACATGTGTTGCAAAATCCTCAGCGACTTTGATGTTAGTTTCAGGTACTACGATAGCTTATATGTAATTAACAACTGATATTGGTGTTAATTTCCATGTATTGATACTAGTTGTTACTATAGAGACCATTGAATTGGCATAACAGGATTATTTGTATGTCTTCATTGTAAGTATAAAAGAAAAAAAATATAAAAAAAATTGTTACAGTGTAATAACAACCTGTCCAGTCCTTGCANACGATAGCTTATATGTAATTAACAGCTGATATTGGTGTTAATTTTCTTGTATTGATACTAGTTGTTACTACAGAGACCATTGAATTGGCATAACAGGATTATTTGTATGTCTTCATTGTAAGTATAAAAGAAAAAAAATATAAAAAAATGGTTACAGTGTAATAACAACCTGTCCAGTCCTTGCAAAAATTGAAATTTTAACCTTAGAATAAGAATTGGAAGTGAGGTAACAAAAATTGTATCCCTATGTAGCTTCTTGTGCTTTTAATTACATTAGGTGGGCAGGTAACTTGATAATGCAAACCATTTACAGTATTAAGTTTTTAATTTTTGCCCCCCATAGCAAAGTGTTTGCGATATATTTGTGATCGAAAATATTGTAATTTACGTACTGTGTACTTTCTGTAGGAACATGAATCTGATGAGGAAGTTCATAGTTTGCTGGAAGACAGACTAAAAGTGTACAATAATATGGCAGCGGCTCAAATGAAAATTGAAGCTTATGACACTGCCCTCACATCTGTGGGCCACGTACTTCTCTGTCAGCCTGACAATGTGAAAGCTCTCTACAGGAAAGGAAAGGTAAGGCTTTAATAAAGCAAATGCTTAGTTCATGACAAAAGCTGGAATTATGTCCTACCGCTGATATTTAATTACTATAATAAGTATTGTAGTTAAATCTGCTTAACATAATTTTAAAGTAGAACATATAAACTATTTGTTTAGAAATAGTTCATTTTTAAGTAATGATTATAGAATTTTTTAATTTTCTGAGTTTGAAAATGTGTGTTGCACCAAATGGTTGTCTTCATGAATTACAGAGCATTTCATAGCTTGGTATTAACATACGTGTTTTTTCATAGAGTTGTTAAAGTGGAGCAGTCTCTCATTAACATAGAAAGTGTCAGTGTTGTGGGGTAGAAAAGCAATTTGGGTAGTGCTTAACATTCTAGGTTTTTAGCTTTGGTGGGTGTAAGGATAGGTGGAAATGGAGGTGCAGAGTGCAGTTGTGGGGGAAAATAGCAGTACTCACACTTAGTAGACTCGGTGGTCTTATCCACCATGTTTAATACAAAGAAAAACAGGATTCGATACTTGCCTGGTAGATGATTACAAACAAACTGTGATGAATGATTTATCGTCACATGCGCACACATCAAATTTTAATGACGTCATGCTTCCTTTGGCTGAATTTCTACTATGTTGGTGACGATATAAACAGTTAAAATGGCAGACTTGCGAGAAAAATTCACCAAGCACCATACCGGTATTTGTTTGTATGAAAATATCTGTAAAATGAATTTTTATGCTAAATGAAATTTTATGCTGGTCGAATAATCGCACACTTCTAATAGCTCAAAACATTGACATTGTGGCATTGTTTTATCTACATTTATTTTTGCAGTTTCCTAGAACAGTTGGTCAGCGAAATGAAATAGAATGCATTAGTCGTGTGTCCATCACCATACACTGAAATACTGTGAACACCTTCTTTACAGAAATCATTATACGTGAGATTTTTTGGATGAAGGAAAACCGGGTTACTTACCTCCAGACTGCCTGCCCTTAGGAACCCTTTTTTTACAAATATGTAGTGTTAAATTCCCATTTTACAATACAAGCATTAGTTGTGAAATATTATGACCGTCTCTGAATTCACGTACCAAGGGCCCTTAACTGGCTTTGTGCCGTAGAAAAGTTCATCTAGGGCGCGACGAATAGTCGCTGTCTGAATTCACGGCTAGGGCATGAATGCACCCTAGAATATCCCCTTCAGCCAAGGGCATGTGTCTCATGCCCGAGATTGTTTTTCGATGCTCTACTGTTCACTGTTTATCTTTGGGTGATGAAAGGTCTTCGAAAAAACTTAAAACTTAGTAAGTATTTGTATATTATAAATGATTTGATGTTTTCTGGCTGTTTAACCTGTTGTATCTCATATTTTTATTTGTGGAACGGTTAGCGGATGAAACTGTTTGCTTGCAAATGAAAACGTAAACAAACACGCGGAATTCCCATCTTGGTTTCCAGTGCAGAAACTCACACATCAATTGGTCAATAATCGAGATACAAATGAACAAGGGTGTCTGAATTCAGAAATGCACACTTCTACACAAAGGGGATAAGGGCTTATATATTGTGAAGGGCGCAAGGGGAAGTGGACAAGGGCGCAAGGCGGTGAATTCAGACACAGACAACATGTAAGTAGATAAGAAATGTATGTTCCAGGACAAGGGCTAGGGGTTATTGTGCCCAGTTCTGCCATATTGGATGACATCGTAGTGGCCATAATTATTGTTCTTGACCTTGACATTAAGCTGTCAGCAATTTTTTCCCTTGAAACAACTGGAATTTTCCCTCAAGTCATAAAGAGTCTCGTAAATTAAATTTTTATTTTCCTGCCACTACAGCCGCATGTTTGCAATATTTACAGCACCAAAAAAATACATCCTTATGATGTTGAGGTGCTGAATTTATAGCGAAAAAACCTGCAAAATCACCTGGTGCTTCAAAACCACCTAAACCCCTCAAAACCAATAAAATTGATGCCTTGTATCAAATGCATCCAGCATCTTGAATTCGATGGGCCATAAATAAATGTTATAAGTAGAATGACTTGGCAGGGTTTGGCGCAACAGAACTTGGGACCAGAGCGCCGGAGCTGTTCCTGCTCTGCCATTCTGGCCGGCCAAAGTTAAATACAGGTGACCTTGACCCCAAAAAATCGCGACAATTTATAAAATAAATATTAAAAATTTAAAAGAGTTTATAAAAAAAATTTTTTTAGAAAAAAACGTACATTTCCAGAAGGTCCCCCCAAGCACTACGTCCAGTAAACCATTTTCACTTCTAAATAAATTTCCCTTTTTTTACAAAAAAATTCCTTTTTTTTCCCCCCCTCAAAAAGCATTAAGCCTCCCATTTGCAAAAATGAGCCTCCGAAAGCCTTAGTGTCGGGCCTGGCCAGACCTGCTTCAGTGAAGTATATAGCTAATAGAGGTCCTACATAAATTTCTACATGACTGGTATTTCTCTAATACACCACAGTTATTTTTGTAGTAAACGTAAATGATGAACTAAATGGAAGATTTCAATGGTTAAAGGTAAATGCCATATATTATAATCAAAGATTACAGAAGTGACATAATCCAAGATGGTGGTTGGAGGAGACAGAGTAATCAGCATGTTACTAAATCAAAATGAAATGACCGAGCTTGAATAAACTCCTAAGATGGCCTGGTGACAAAATGAAGACTGAATGATAAAAGAAATGTGTTGTTGATATCTCGCCTTGTGGTTTAGACAAATTAAATCCCAAATAACTGATATGGATATGGAATGCAAGAGCATAAGTAATTGGGAAACAAGGTGATGTTATGGTGGTAGTGATGAAATCTAAAGATGACTGATATGAAATAACAAAGAATGGATAAATCCANAACAAGGTGATGTTATGGTGGTAGTGATGAAATCTAAAGATGACTGATATGAAATAACAAAGAATGGATAAATCCAAGATGGTTAGCATGGAAAGACTGCGCATGAAAGGAAGGTGACTAAGCAAAAGTGGTATCCAAGATGGACTGCTGAGCATGGGTGAGAGAGAACAACAGCTCGCCTGGCGACTAAATTGAGAAATTAGCACTGTCTGGTTGATATATCAGTAATAAATACACTAGTGCCACCTAGGTGATGAAAATGTAACCAAATGACAAACAAAAAACCATATGGCAGGTGGAGTGCATTTGACCGAATGAGCAATGGTGAGGGGGTAGGGGAGGGGAAATATTACTAAAATGTGATTGNGGCAGGTGGAGTGCATTTGACCGAATGAGCAATGGTGAGGGGGTAGGGGAGGGGAAATATTACTAAAATGTGATTGGTTGGAGCGGAGTCAGTCTGCTGGACGTGGTGCTGAGGGGACCTCCGAAAACGTAAATAAATTATTTAGAATATATTATAATTTTTAAAAAATGTTTAAATAAATTTTATTTTTTTGGGTTTAAGGTTAAAGTTACAGGCATGGGGTCTAGTTCAAGGCAGCCTGTATCCAATATTGTTGTCAAGTTGGCTGACAACCAAGATGGAGGACTGTCAGCTCTGACTCTGGACCCTGTGTATCGATTTGGCTTAGTTTTTGCCTATAAAACCAATATGGCCTCCACTGTTCTGCCCTTAAAAAGCGAGCCTCCTAAATCCTTCTAATGGCTCGAAAAGTGACTTTTGGAGGCTCGTTTTTACAAATAGGAGGCTCAATGCTTTTTAAGGGAAAAATAAGAAATTTTCAGGGGGGAAAAAGGGAAATTTTAAGGGGAAAATGGTTTGCTGGATGTGGGGCTGGGTAAACCTCCAGAAGTGTAATTATTTAAATACATTTTTGGTGTTATTTTTTTATTTTAAGGTCAAAAGTCACCTGTATCCAACATGATGGACAAAATGGCCGCCGGCTGACCGGAATGACGGAGCATGAACAGCTCCGGCACTCCAGTCTCAGGTCCCTTTGCGCCAAACTCTGCCAAATCATTCTACTGATATATATTTAATATACTGTTAATTAAAACTTACAGGTTATTGAGCAATGTGTATAAAGACTCATATTTTCAAGGAGAATAAGGTTGATTTCACTACTATCAATTGCACAAAGCATAAATTTATAAATAAAAGTTTCTTTTAACAAATTTTAAAATATATGTGTCTAGTAACATATTTACGGACTTGTATTTTCAAGGAGAATTTGATTATGATAGACAAGTGCCAAATACACTAAGCATGATTTTATATAACAAAATGTATGTATTTCATTTTATACATTTTTATTTAACTTTTACAAACTAGTGTATCAAGTGACATGTCTGCGGATTCGTATTTTTTAGGCAGATAAAAGTATATCAGAATATATGATTACACGACNGTGTATCAAGTGACATGTCTGCGGATTCGTATTTTTTAGGCAGATAAAAGTATATCAGAATATATGATTACACGACCACAACTAGCACCATATTGTATTTTATGTGCATACAAATGTGTAAGTAAATATACCAAGTGTTCTGTATTTCCGGACTCGAGTTTTCAAGTCGAATGTTAAAGTAACATTTTAAACCATAATTATTCACAGACGGTTGACCCTATGTTGAATTTAGTAGGACAGGCACAATTTTTTAATTTTTAAAATGACGTAACCATGTTTTAAGCACAGTATGTCTTTATCTTACCCCCACAAACTTATAAACTAGCTGACCATAATTTGTGAACTGTATCAGTTATAGTTGTGGAATTTGTTTCCCAGGTAACCTTCCTGACTTTGATCAAGGCGATATGGCCAATATGCCTTAAGCTTCCTTATACACATATTTAGCTTTAATTTTTCATCTATTTAAGTTATACCCCTGAAATTTGTGTCATAGGTATCTGTCCTGGCTTTGATTTAGGTGAAATGGTCCAAAAGGCTTCAAGCCTTATAACCATAGTTGGCCATCATTTTCCATCCATTGAAAACAATGCAGCCGAGATCATATTTTTTGCAACTGCACATACTATCTAACTAAGATAATCAAATCATAGAGGGCACACACCATGTTAAGAAACAGGGGTAGTGGGACACTTTCACTCAACACCTTTTATAAGCATATTATTGTGCTTCCTACCAGGACAGTGGTTTATTCCCTTCATCTCGCCATATACGTTTAAACTATGCTAATGTTGTTTTTGATATGTGCTGTAAAGAAAGGGTTTACAAAATATAAAAAAAAAAAGATTATTCTAAAAAAAAAAATTACATTGAAATATTTGCTTGGTATTCACCTTGGTGATACGCAAGGCTCTTCTCCTTGCACTGTGATGTTGGGGGGGACAAGAATTTGTAATGGGAAAACAAAACCCCGCCGATTTGGAAGCTGCCACTGGGACAACTGGGGAATGGAATTTATAACGGGACAACTATTTTTACTACCCGACCTACTTTTCATGATGGAGTTCAGTACCGCTCATGACAGGCATGCTCATACATGGAAAGGAAATCTGAAATTAACAAAATAGGCAAGAAATGTGTGCATACGTGTATCTTACATGTTTTTACCCTCAGCAAACATTTAAAGTTCCTCCATTTCACTTTTGCTTCGGAAGTACAGTAAAGCCTCTGTTTACCGGACTAATTGGGGGGAGGTGTAGTCTGGTAAATGGCAAATTACAAAAAAAAATCTACATGTATGAATATTCAGCGAGTCACTTTAGCATTTATGTTTTCAACACCGCGAAGAAGTTTGTGTAGCCAGGAGGGGCGATTAGACGCTAGTGTTTCTGGTAATTTACGACCAACTGTTAGCTTTCCAAGGGAAAGGAAGTAACAATGTGAACTTGTGTAGTTAACATATTTTCTGGGTCTCAGCTGAGTAGTACGTATTTGCGGCAAGCATACCACCTTGCATTGTGGTGTTCCTTTTTTTTTATTATTATTATTATTATTATTATTTTGCATCCCCGACTTGTCATAATTCCCACTTTTGTGACTTTCTTTTCTATTTTTTAGTACTTTTTTGGGCTTAGATGATAACCTGGAAATGGAAACAGGTGACATACCGTCCCTTCCTCAGCTGTGAACGTGAATTTGTGATAGTTAAATTCTGTGTTTACTCGTGTACCAATTGCACATTTTTCTCAGGAATGAGAAAAAATACAGATCCAGGTCGCTCTTTAGAGGCAGGAGTACGATAATAGGCATGATGTATATGTACATGTTATGAATAGCAGTACTGTCTGCTATGTAATGGGCAATGTCACATTTGACCACATTTTGTAAGCTCCGACTGCACGTGCTGACCTTTCGTCCCGGTCGAGTGGCTGGCACTAGTTACTGGCAGGCATGCATTGTGCATGGCACACAATTCAGATTTTGTGTTTTGAGACATTTTACACACTGCAAATATTTTCTTATACCTGACAAAGTTTGATTTATTAAAAAATCAACACATTAATATTAATTATTTACATGCGTGCTGAACCATACAACAAAATAATTAACTTTATTTAATTTTTATGCCTTAAGTGTAAAACTTGTACAGGAGTCTCACCCTGTTTTTAACACTCACAATTGGCATCAACTGTACGACCCATACCTGAGAAAATACAAAACTAGTTGCTCTCATGTTGAACTTCTGTAATTACTCTGTGGACTAGACTGAAAATAGTAGAGTTGTCGGAGGTTAATTTAAACAAACTTGGAAACCTTTGTTCTTTTATTTTACAGATACTGAGAGGTATGGGAAACAATTCTGAAGCTCGAGCAGTTCTGGCCAAGGCTAGTAGCTTGGATCCAAATTCAAAAATAATTCAAAAGGAACTGCAAGTTGTCTCTCAGGTCTGCAAGGTGGAGGCATGTAAAGAGAAAGATCTCTACAAGAAAATGTTCACAAATGAAAGTTCAGCAACACAGCCTAAACATAGCAAGAGACAGGTACTATCATTTTCATAGACAAACCATTGCATGTTAAGTGGTGTTAATATCAATGCAAAAATAGCATTGTCAGTGGTATAGCCACAACAAAGGTTTTACTTTGCCCTGAACAAATTTTTTTCATGGTGTTTATAACTGTGCGCTTGTGTGTGTGTCTCTCTCTTTCTTTCTCTCTCTCTCTTTCTCTTTTTCTTTCTTTCTCTTTCTCTCTTTCTTTCTCTCTTTCTTTCTCTCTCTCTTTCTCTCTCTCTCTCTTTTTCTCTCTCTCTCTCTCTTTTTCTCTCTCTCTTTCTCNTCTCTCTCTCTCTCTCTTTCTCTCTCTCTTTCTCTCTCTGTGTGTGTGCACATGCGATGGTGAATGCGTGGGTGTATGTATGTGTGCACATTGTGTGTGTGTGGATATTTTGGAATAATTATTTTAATACATACATTTTAAAATTGTTGTATAATTTTATGATACATTAGTAAAGTACGTGTTTGTTGTGTTATTTACCCATTGTTACATGCCTGTGGCACATTAACAAATATGCAAAAAAAAAAAACATTGGTGTATTGTAACTAATGTGTCAGCATGTTGATGTGCTAACAAGGTGAATGCTTTATTAGACCTGAAAGTGTTGTGAAGTAGCTGAAATTATTTACGTTTAAAATAAGTTCTAAATAAAAAACTAAATAAACTCTGCTAAAACAGTGCATATCCAAAACAATTTATTATTTGTTTCATGCGTCACTGTTGCAAACCTGGTGAATAGTCTAAACTGTGGGTGATGATGTCACTATTGTAAACATCATTATCAGCTTGTCAAAGTACTTACCAATGCTTTAAAAATTAGTAGGTCTACTGTGAAAGTTTTGAAATGCAATTTCCAAGAATACATGACTTCTCTATAATTTTCTTTTCTGTATTTTGGTTTGTATATCCCATCTCTTTGTGTATACATGTTTGTAGGTACATTGCAACCTATTCATAATATTTGACAACACCTGTTTGTACTGGTACCTATGAAAGAAATATGGAAGTTATTATAAAATAATAAATTGCATATGTGCAAAATACTGTCCGTCTCCATTTAACAACCAGATCTATGATAAGTTTGTTGAGAATTATTATTATTATTAACAATCATTTTTTTTAAATTCAACTTTTTAGTTGACTTTTCCAAATATAATTGGAGAAATGAGGCGGGCGAAGACATAAGTGCCAAAATAGTGCCTCCCCTCCCTTCCTAAGGGGGGCTGCGGTGGTCGTAGTGTTAGAACACTTGCCTCCCACCAAAGTGATCCATGTTTTGTTTCCCTGTGAGGTTACTCACAGATTTTCACAAGTAAGAAATGTGCTGAATGACGCTGCTGGCTGGCATGTTTTCTCAAGGGTTTCCTGTCCTTGCATTTCAGCGCTGCTCCATATCTGCCGTATTGGACCCTCATAGGCTCTCCAGCACCATGGTTGTTACAAACCACCTAAAGCTCTTAACTCCTCCCTTCTTAAGGTGATGGAGGCCATGGTGGTGTAGTGGCTAGAGTACTCGCTGTTCTATGAAGCACACTTCATTCTAAATACCCATAATTCATTATCAATATTTAAATTATAAGCTTATGTCCTAGTTGCCCTTAAAATTAGAATTCAAACTAACCCTGTGATTTATTTATTTAACTTAACATCTTGTCGACATCAGATTCATTAGAGAATGGTACACCAAGAAAGCAATGAAGGGAATTCAAGTAAGGAATTGGTCATTACCTTTATTAATGAGTCGCTCCAGAAATTGCCTGGAGTAGGTTCGGGAAACCATGGAAAACTGAAATCAGGATGGCGGCATTAGCTATTAAAGATATGAGACCTGATTTGGTTGTATATTCTTGTATTGATAAACAGTTGATTTCTTGTCACTGCAACTCTGCTGGCTTAGGGAGAAAAAAATTATAAGAGTGAAGTTTTTTTATAGCCTTGTATTGGTTTACGAGGTGATTTGCGATTAATGCCTCGCAAACAGCAATTTAATTAAGAGGACAGTTAAAAGTTATGCTTGGATCAGTTATTCACGTTTTTGTTTACCTTCACTGTACTCTTAACTTTCACAGCCTTAGATATTAATAAATAAATATCAAAAAATATGTATATGCAGTTTTATAAAAGTGCAACTTACAGGCCAGTCCTTAAATGCATGGCAGGTTAGTAATCACAACTGTACTTGCAAAAATTAAACAAACTGCAATAGTTCATTTACAAACTTGCGGATAACATATCACTATACACACCATAATGTGCTATTTATCTGTCACGTATGCATCCACGGTATATAACAGTACACTAAAATGTATTTCTTTTGGCCGACGTGCACACATTGTGGTACATAATAGTTGGTGGCGCGGTTTAAAATATTGAGTGTGGTCCATGGTCCACGAAATATGGCACCAATTGTAACTATAGGCAAGTTTGCCCCAGAGGAAGAGTAGTGGAACTCTTATTACGAACGTCTACAGTTCTATTGCATGGCGAACATCAAGGATGACTAAGCTAAGAGGGCGGTGTTTTATACGGTATGTGAACCAGAGTTGTACGGTCTGGTCACTTCATTATTGTCACCAAAATCTACCGATGCGGTACCTCTGACGTAAGTATTCACAAGGTTAACGAATCACTTCTACCCGAAGCCCGGTGAAATCGTTGAAACTTTTAAGTACCTGAAGTGTGACCAGTGTAAGGACCTGAACCGTTGCAGTGCTGCAACGTCTAAGCACACACTGCAATTTTCCAAATTTGGATTTTATGTTACGAGACTGTCTGGTTTGTCTCCTCGTTAAGAATGAATTGACTTTACAAGAGGCTGCGGACGTCACAGTGGCAACGGAAGTGATGGGAAAGAACATGGCGGACTTACGAGGCAGTACTTTGGTGGAGGTAATTGTGCACAAATTAACAATGCCGTCGTGAGAAATGTGAATTGGGGAGACTCTGCAAAGTCGAAAAGTGCATCAGTTGACAGGCTAAGGAAGGGAATCAGCTATGTTGGCGGTGTAATGGTAACCACACCATCGATAAATACTGGCATGCAAATACAGTGTACAGTTTTTTTTTGCGAAAATAGAGGACATCTTGAGTGGACGTCCATAACCCAAAAAAACAGCAGGCGAGGTTCGAGTGCGAGGGACGTGAAGCGAACTGGTGCCACACAGGAAGTGCAGCATTTTGAGGTGGACATTGCAGACGATGCAGGGTCAGAATGTACTTTATACAGTATGCAGGAGCAAGCACATGGGAAGTCATGGTGCATCAAAGTGCTGTTGAATGGACGACCGGTGAACATGGAAGTTGACACTGGGGCAGGCCGTTCCATTATCAGCTGACACACATACAAGTTTCTGTGGCCTAGGGAGCCACCTTTGAAAAAGGTGGCTCCATACTGGACCATACGTGGTCCAGTAAACATTTAGAAGTGTTGGGGGTCAAGGAAGTTACGCTGGAGTTAGTTGTGGTGCAGGGACGAGGGCCGAACTTGTGACGCGACTGGTTCTGGCCACTTGAAATTAAATTGGTTGGGTTAAACAAAGTTTGGGATGACCTGGTAGACTGGATTGTTAGCGAGTTCCCAGCAGTATTCAAAGCGGCTGAACTGGGGAAATACGTGGGTCCACATGTCTCCATTAGCCCCACAACACTGCATCCCTGTGTTTAAAAAGCGCCGGCCAGTACGCTTTGCATTGAGAGACAAGGCAAGTCAGTGAATAGAGAGATTGATGCAGCAGGGGGTATACGAACCTATAAATTTCTCAGAAATGGCAACAGCTGTAGTACCCTTATTAAAAAGGATGGCACCATTTGGCTGTGTGGGAATTATAAGGGAACAGTAAAAAGTGTATGAGCCTCTTGTGTGTATCCACTGCCCACAGTTGAGGTGGTTCCAGTACTGGAGGGAGGACAACTCTTCACCAAGCTTGATTTGGAGGAAGCGTATTTGCAGGTAGCAGTAGACGAAGCAACAGCCAAACTGCTTATAGTTAATACTATGAAAGGGCTTTTCAAGGCAAGAGGTTGCCTTTTAGTGTTAGCAGTGGTTTGGCAACATCCCAAAAGTTATTGGATACTCTGCTTGCTGGCATACCAGGAACGGTAGTA
This sequence comes from Clitarchus hookeri, assembly GCA_002778355.1. Classification (NCBI taxonomy): domain Eukaryota; kingdom Metazoa; phylum Arthropoda; class Insecta; order Phasmatodea; family Phasmatidae; genus Clitarchus; species Clitarchus hookeri. Next base: position 1,403 of record NQII01009455.1, on the reverse strand, counting down.
TTTCTTGACGATGTACTGATATCGGGAGGAGAGGATGAAGAGCACTGGAGTCGGGGGCGTCAAGTTCTAGAAATGCCGCAACGTGCCGGACTGAGACCGAAGATAGCCGAATGCGTATTTGGAGTGGATTCTGTGGTGTTCCTGGGACACAATCGACAAGATAGGTATCCATCCGTTGTCCAGTAAGGTGGATACTGAGCTTGATGCACCAGAACCGAAAAACAAAAAGGAACTCCAGGCCTTTCTCCGACTTTTGAACTTCTATGAGAGGTTCCTCTACAACAAGGCAGAAGTGTTGAAGCCGCTGCACCGATTGTCAGATGCTAATGCTCCATGGCGTTGGACAGAAACCCACAGTAGTGAGGTTACTCATTTCCTCGTGCAGATTAGCAATGCATTGCAGTGTTTTGCTGGCTCCCGTCTTCCTCATGAAACTGAGAATTACCTGCATGTCCTCCAAATTATATTGTATCCATTACATTGAAAAACATTACAATGATGATATTTTTGTGCATGTTGAACGATTTGGTACAGTAATGCACAACCCTTAAACGGAAGGGAGGACAAGTATGTTCTCTTATTATTTTGATTTATAAGTGGGGATTAATTCATTTTTAAATGTTTTATCATGTAATGCATAATGTACAGCCAGGATTGTAGCATGTCATCCTTATGTGTTCATGTTCCATGTTCTTATTTTACATTTTGGTTTCAGGTCCTTGGCTGAATGTTATTTGTAAAAAGAAATTTTGTGTTACAGTTTAGTTTTCAGGTGTTTGGAGTGTATCTAAAATTAAAATTAGATGGAAAAATTTTTGTTTTCAGATTCCTTGGGGTGCAATTGTTGGATCTGTCTCGGCTGCAGCAGTTGCAGTTATTGCCACATTAGCTGCATACAAATACAAATTTATGTAAATTGTTTCTTTTCCATTCNGGCTGCAGCAGTTGCAGTTATTGCCACATTAGCTGCATACAAATACAAATTTATGTAAATTGTTTCTTTTCCATTCCATTTGCATGACCAAAGGAACAGTACCTATTAGAGAGAACAGATAATTTTGTTTTCCATATTTTTTTGTTATTTTTTTAATGTGAAAAATAGTTGGTTTCTTTAAAAATTATTTTTGTGATATCTCTTTTATTGATATTATATTTTAACGAAGAAGTTTTTAGGTTTCTTTGTATTTTTGGTTAGAAATCATTAATAAAAAATTCTGAAACCTGTCATTATTACTAATTTTGTGTATTTCTTTTTGCACTTCCGAAAACCCTCGATTTTACAACATTTTCGGGAACTTTAAAAAATTGCAAAAGTTTAAGAAAAATGAAGAAAAAAAAAATTAAAATTAAATGAAAGAAGTAGTAAGGTCATTAAAAATGTGTTGGCATGCAACAATAAAATA
>NQII01009454.1:0-50774 GCA_002778355.1 Clitarchus hookeri | reverse complement strand
GATGACAATGTTGCGACTAAATTTTATAATATGTTACCAATTTTCAAATTGGCAGGCCAAATGCCAACAAAAAAATATGTATTACCCGTGAACCGCAAAATGGAGAGCAAGCATGTCAAAAAGACAGCTCAGCAACTATTTAAAAACAAATCAATATTTTTGAACAGGGTGTAGGAAGGAACATCATTTCAAAACACATCAGCCCCAAACTAGTGTATCCTAGAATTTCAAGGAGGCCTACGCTAATTTACACATGCGAAATACGGGCTTCGTCTAGGAAATACAAGGCGAATATTCTACACACAGAAGCAATCACATGACGCACATGCGAATGCCACGATTACTGTACGACTGTTAGAGATTAGCTGTACGATTTCTTAGAGTACGGAATTTTTCTAGTCTAAGATACAGTAAACGTAACAAAAATCATCACACCACTTCAACCTACACTTGTAACATGTTCCATGCCTGACCGCTTGCTGCAAGCACCTCAAATTCTCATTTTCGTGTAATGATCAAGGGGTATTAAACCTACAAGAACCACAGTTAAAAAAAATCCAATACTTCAGTTTCTCGCAAATTCCAAATTGTTTACAAAAATTTTAAAGTATACACATCGAACATCATGGTTGAAAAACTGAATACTACGAATCAGTAACATAAAATGTATAAAAGAGTTAAGAAGTATTTCTTCTATTTTTATTCCACAGCAAAAAAAGCGTGTAGGCATACTGTCAGAAATTATTTCCAAACAGGCGAGCACAAGGTTATATGACTAGGCAAAGTTACCATCAGTGCCGATGCTTTAATGCATTAAAAAAAGGAAATTATGATGACAAACTTAAAAGAAAAATATATCCCTATTTTACAACCATATATTGTAACAACGTATATCACACAATCAGCAAGAGGGCTGAACTATAAATGTAAAACTAAAAAGTATTAGCACAAGTATATAAGCATACTGCCCCACATAGTCGGTTAGCGAAGGGATCATATCAGCACTTCGCTTTCTACTGTACATTGTGTCTCAAAAGTGTAGTTATTTTTATACATTATATATAACGTATACATATGACACATTGCAATATAAAAAGTGACAACTAATACGTGAAATCGTATGAACAATAATCTTTTCTGTTATTACATAAAATAAAAATCAAATGATTAATACAAAATCAGAATTTAAAAATCTCTATAAAGTTTTTCGTCTAGTGAAGTAATATATATTTTTTAAAATCAAATCTCTAAAAGACAGAATTAATGAGGGATGTGTGGGTATTGCCCATCCGAGGAACTATAATTCAACAGCTGGCTAAGTTTTTGGCATACATATTATCCTTGCGGCATTGTTTGGTATATACTCTTACAGTTTTCCTTTTGCTTTTGCTCTGCAAAGTAATGATTTGTGAACAGGCTACGTTAAAGAAAAACAACTTCCAGGTGCACGAGGAAATCTACTTAACATACGATGGATGTTCCGAAATTCTGTGGACTAAAATCAGNTGTTCCGAAATTCTGTGAACTAAAATCAGTACTCTAATTCCAAATGGCGTGGGTTTCCTTTTCAAAACAGCGACCTCTACAATCTATACGCCGTTTCACACAACGCACTACCTTCCCAAACTCATGTTGTAAATCATTTCTTGAGAGTCCGTGTAAACTAGTGGATGTGACAGCTTTCAATTCCTAGCCACTTCCTTCCTCTAAACGTTTACTTAAAGAGTTGATAAAGTCCAGAAATCGTATGATACAAGATAACACCCACCTTGCACAAAAACAATACATATTCTAATGGTTCATAACAATTTCTTGATATTTTGCTAAACCAACAGTTAGTTTATCTGAAAATTTAGGGATCGATGAAAGTCCTTTTTCAATAATGTATCTGCTTTTACAATGTTCTCGCCGTTTAGAAATATCGCTGGGCGTCAACTTCTCAGCTAATCCTGCACACTGATTTCACTTTCCTCAAAATCATTCCATCGCTCGAAAACGGCCGATTTGGCGATTGCTTCTTTGCCGTACGCTTGATTGGTGATCTCAAACGTTTCCTGGCCATATCTGCGCAACTTGACACAAAATTCAAATGCGGTCCTTTGTCTGGTTATTCAGTACATAATCCATTCAAGGTTACGTACAACTTTTCTGAGGTCCTGCTGAAGTTCTACTTCCAGGATATTCTTCCGTCACATGCAATGAAAGCTTGAGTAAGTATAGAAAATTACACCAAAGGGATAACGCACCGCATTCGTGCGCACTCAGTATAATAATATTTTGCATAAGATCTATTTCTTTCTAGGTAATACCAACACGCCTTTTCTCTCTGTGCTTATTTATATCAATTACAAACGAAACATTATAATTTATAAATATTATATAGGTTAAAGTTAAATTTAGCCGAAAATAGGTACTTTTAAGTTAACACAAGTATAAAACGCTTGTGATACATAACAAATTTGAGAAATAAGGAAACATGACATACATGGAGTGATTTTTCAAAGGTTTGATTCAAAGTGTGAAGAAACCGCGAACAGAATATATATATATATACATACAGATTGAGTATAAAATAATATCCCAACTTTTAAGGTCTATAATATCAAAACCAATCAACCTACAACCTTGGTTGACCAATCAAATGAGCCGTGGAAATGTGAAGTTTGTTTACCATATCTTCAAAAGTGTTCAATGTGACCACCACGAGCGGCCCGAACGACATCTACGCGAAAATCAAACTCGTTCCACACTCTTGTCAGCATGTCCACGAAATCTTGGAACAGCCTTCGTATTTATAATTTGTGAAAATAATTAAGAACTTCCGCAGTTCTTCTGACTTTCACAGTATTGTATAAATTAAACACATAATTAAACAATATATTTTAAACCGTTGCACACAAAACGTATTAAAGCAACCAATTTTAATTTTAAATATTTTTCTTGCAGTTAATTATTTTGTAAAAAATACTGTTCAGAACATAATACCTAAAGTAGAAAATGCACACAAGAACTTCAAATTTTGCTCCTTGGTAGCATATGTATTGATCGATACTATCAGAAATTTTTATCATTCCATCTCAAGTCCTTTAACAGCGATTATTCACGGAAACATGTGCGTAAAATATTTTGGTTTGATGGAAATGTAAGCTGTAACCGTGTGGTGCCCTAACCGCAATACACTACTGTTTCCAATAGCGCTCCACTGCGGTAGTGTATAACTGAATATATAAAAATATGGTTAATTTATTCATTAAACATGGTCAGGTGAATCACCGTAACATAGGTTAGATATCGTGATGCGTATAACACAACGTCGATGTACACACAAATTTAAGAACATCTGGCAGGTTAAATACTATAAAGACATGATCATGAATTTCATCTGCTGAAATAACAATGGGTTAAAACGTCAGTCCCTACATACGCTTTGCATTTTTGCAGTTCGCTAGAGATGGAAGGTTTGCTCGTGGCATTACGAGTGATGTCCACATGTACGCAGTACCAATACGAAAAACAATACTGCGTGGAAGTAGTTTCTTTATGCTTACTCGTGCGTAATTGGAAATATTGCTGTTTGTATTTGTATTCGTATAAAAACGAAAGCAGTTTTTTTTCTCTCCGCGAGATATGAAAGTGAACGTTATGGTGGACCGGAGAAAAGCTTTCACGTGCTAAAAAAAAATTGCAAGTAAATATTTACTTCATTTTCTTCAACACGCAGAGATTTGTTAGTTTTGATTTATTTCACTATAGGGTCAGAGACCCCTTCGAAGTTGTTCCTGCCAGCCAACTAATGGTTCTCATGAGCGATGTGACCACGTTTTCCACTAAGGTGCGTTCTACAATGAAACTGACCAAATGCAAATACCGCGCGTTGGAACATAGAACACTACGAGTTGTGTTTACAAAGGAACGTGCACGGAGACGGATACAAATCCTCAGAAGTAACAGGGATAGCTGGCATTTAACTTTTACGTGTACGCGAATCCACGTGGCTAATGGAGTATTTTGTAGTTATTTCATATATTGCGTTTTTCTAATTTTAACCCGTTGAGTGCTCGTGTCCTTGAGCACGGGCAAGGTACAAATGAAGAATATGGATGGCACTGCACACAACAAATAATCAATGCCCTGTTTTCTGAACATCTTTCTTGTGAGAGGTCTGATTTCTTCTGCACCTCCCATTTGTGAATGATTAATATGGCCGCCTGGTTGAAGGAAGTTTGCACGTCTGAGGCGTGTGGGAGCGCTACGGACGACCGAGACATGCGGATCAACTCTCTCATCGCCTCTACGCGCAAAGCACTGAACTGGCGTGCAGTCTTGCTGTGGATATCGCACCTCTATGGAACTTTCAGCGTAGACCCTACCATTTTANGATCTGGGTTCGATCCCCAGCGGGTTCACTCCCGGATTTTCGCATGTGGGAATCGTGCTGGACGATGTCGCTTGCCGGCGGGTTTTCTCGGGGTACTCCAGTTTCCCCCGCCCTTGCATTCCAGCGCCATACCAATCTAAGGTCTCATTTCTGTTATGTCCGGGGATGTCGGTCACCTACGGGTCCCAGCTGGAAAGACCGTCACTCGGAGGGTGTTGCCTTGCCCTGGGTGCACTCCCCACAAGCCATTATTATTATTATTACGGCATAATAATAAAAACAAAGGTTTGATGCACGTTCCTATTACTTTTTTTATGTTTTGTACCGGAATGTTCATACCTAAAAATTACCGTGAAGATACCAATTTGAGCTATTTTCACTAACGAGAGAAATGGAGGAACTGGAAAACGTATACAGACGAGTAAAGTTTCTTAAATGCTATTCGTAAGCAGACCTCAATCAGACAAGTTGGGCGCTTATAAAAAAAACTTCTTCTGCTGGAGCACTGTGCACCGTTCCGCGGCCTACTCAGGCGACCACCTTAATGCTGACATCAACGACTAAGCAGTGCGATGTTCACTTGTTTCGAGAAGCACGCTTGCTGGACACGAGTACGTCGCACATCCAGAAATTAAAATAGTGCAATGAAATTTGGACTGAATGGGTTAAATCAGCTACAAATTATAGTTATATGGTTTACCTAACAAAAAAAAAAAAGAGTTTGGGAAGAGCACGACGTCCAAAACAAAATATTCTCAAATTCCACTCCTCTTACAAAAAAACCCCTGATTTCATTTCTATTGCATGAAAGAGTAAACTTTTCTGTGATGTGACAAGGTAATGTTGTTATAATATATCATACTACACACTAATAAAAATATAAGTTACTTGGAAGATGTTCTGTTGAAGAACAAAATAGAACAATCAGGCACGGACAAAATATAAATATTAGGCGGGTGGGAACAAAATCAGGACAAAATACTTATTTAGTAATTATTATTACTAATTGTTGCGAAATAATATTCATTAAATGAAAAGTATTATTCAAAAACAACGCGAGAAAACGAGACATACGTGACCGCTGATTGTTTAATACATCAACTGTTATAGTATGTCAGTATTAGAAGTCGTATCTTTTGTTTACTTAAACAAATGTTTGTAAATTGACAGTAATTTATACACTTTAAACCTTTTATCTGGAATTTTACACGAAGTAGAACTGNATTATTATTACTAATTGTTGCGAAATAATATTCATTAAATGAAAAGTATTATTCAAAAACAACGCGAGAAAACGAGGCATACGTGACCACTGATTGTTTAATACATCAACTGTTATAGTATGTCAGTATTAGAAGTCGTATCTTTTGTTTACATTAACAAATGTTTGTAAATTGACAGTAATTTATACACTTTAAACCTTTTATCTGGAATTTTACACGAAGTAGAACTGAAGTTTTTCATATACGCATATTTTTTATTTAACGGGTTGAAACATTTTCGCACATTTAATGGAGAAAAGCCGATACACAAGCTATCCTATATTTCGTTTTGAATGATCATTAATACCAATTTCCTCGCGGATTATGAGCACTGTAAACGGTGTGTAGAATTCTCTTCAGGTATTCAGAAAACCAATAGGTCTGTTATAAGACCTCTCGGTACCATAAAAATTCCCGGAGGAACCAAGTGCATCGAAACATTAATGTGACACGCACAAATATGCTTTATACGACTGATTCACGGTACATCTGTTTGGACTTCTAGACCTACAAACAAAATTCAGTTTGGTGCAGGTATCGTACATCAGGATTAGAATTCGCAAGTCACCTCGCTTGTTGAGGCTGCCTGGGGCAGCCATGTTGTGATGGCACCCGAGCACCATATTGGATCTTGGTGATCTTGACCGTGACCCTGTGATCGTGACCCTGAATGACCTTGAACCCTAAAAATTTTTAAAAATCGCAATTATCTAAATAAAATTCTAAAAATCGACGAACATATAATGTTATCCTACCCCAAGCTCACCCCACCAAACCTCACCTCACCCCCTCCCACCACCCACCTAACACCCTACTTATAAAAATCGAGAAGGGAAAGTATCAAAAAATTCAAAAAAAAATTCTGAAAAATCGAAGAACATACAACATTAACCTCACACTCATACCACCACCTTCATCTCATAACCCCCTCCCCATACACACCTCTCTAAATAATAAAAAATTAAGAAAAATTGAAAACATTTCTAAATAATCGAAGAGCATATAATGCTACCTCACACTACCCTACTGCTCACCTCGCACCCTATCCAACACATCTACTCCTAATCACCACCCTCCCAATCATAACAAAATCGACAAAAATGGCAAAAAAACTGAACGAAACAAATACAAGTTAAGAAAAATATTACATCACTGACTTAGACACCCATATTGGATGCTGATGGCCTTGACTTAGTCCCAATGACTATCAAAACAAATAATTTATAGAAAAAAATTGTAAAAAACTCGAAAAAATTAATAAAACTCTACGAACAAATTACGTTACTGACTCCGACCCCCATGTTAAATGTTGGTGATCTTAACATTGATCCGATTGACCTTAAACTCTAAAAATTGAGAACAATCAGATGACCATAAAGTAGGAAAATTGAGAAAAAATTACGAAAAATTACAAAAACGTAAAAAACCATAGAGTAAAAAATTACATACCTAATACGAAAAACCAAGTTGGATGGGTGTGACCCTAAAAGTTTTATTCTCCTAAAGATGGCAGAGCGCAGCCTGGTACGACGATCAGCAGACACCTGAACGCCCACCTCTATATTTCANCTATTCTCCTAAAGATGGCAGAGCGCAGCCTGGTACGACGATCAGCAGACACCTGAACGCCCACCTCTATATTTCATTGGCTACATATCCGATCAATATTACCACCCCGAAAGCTAATTATCGACTTTATGTAGCACACGAGGCCTCAGGTTCGTCTCCGACGAAGCTCAAGTTGGAGGTTTTCACCTGGTTTTAAAAGGCACATTCCTACATCCTCCAATCACAAGGGTTACCCAGGAAATAAAATAATACGAACATCAGATTGTTTAAATAAAGCCTTTAGTACATCTTGACGTGGTAGCTCTATTGAAAACGTGCACTAATTGAGAAAGTATAGTCGCCCGAACTTGATCTTTAACGGTGTCGAATCTATTTAATTCTAAAATTTCTCTTTTTTCCCTGTTACTTACAAAATTTGTTCGCGAAACTTGTCTATTTTTGCAAAACTGTTGTTTACAACCAGAATAGGAAGATGCGATATTCTCTTTTCTCCTAGGCAAGCACGAGCTAGTCCGAACGCCATTTGTAATTTGTGACTCGACTTTACGTTTTATGCAGAAATTCTCTGTTTTCGTCTCGTAATTTCAGTGTCTGAGTAATTATTAAAAATTTCAAACTACAGAAAATTTATATTTTACGTGTTGTTTAATAATGTTTTACGTCCACGGTTCGGGTTTCACGTCTGCACTGCGGAGTAAAGCAAATAGCTACAGTTCGTAATGTTCTTTGAATGATACCTGTAATGGGAGTAAATGATTAAATGAAAATTTACTTNAGCAAATAGCTACAGTTCGTAATGTTCTTTGAATGATACCTGTAATGGGAGTAAATGATTAAATGAAAATTTACTTCGTGCATATGCCATTGCAGAGCTACGTCACCAACGAAAACACAACCTACTAAAAAATATTATACCACAACACTTTGCCTAAGACGGGAACAGCTGTCAGCTCACGAAAGGTCGTTAATGGTTCGCCGAGAAAACTGTGCGAGACCTTCTAAGCCGCCTTCGTTGTTTCGTCAGGTATCGGGTTTACATTTTTGACTTCGCCTCAGTGTTCGTCCGNATGGTTCGCCGAGAAAACTGTGCGAGACCTTCTAAGCTGCCTTCGTTGTTTCGTCAGGTATCGGGTTTACATTTTTGTCTTCGCCTCAGTGTTCGTCCATATTGTCTTCGTTGGGTTGTCTAGATTTCTTTTTGGGTGTATTTATATATACCGTCTTGTATTAGTTGCTCGTTCGTTTGTTTCTCACTGTGTTTCGTTTCGTTTAGTATGGAATAAGCTCTTGACTGAATTACTTGTGGGATTGTTTTTATGTTTTAAATATCCCTTGACAACAGCTAGACTTGGCTTGTCCTAATGTAAGTTTTGTGTTACCATGTGCGTTTCCTTGGTGACATAGCCCTGCAATGGCGTGTGTCCGAAGTGATTTTTGATTTAACAAATTTCTACAGGGACATTAATTTCCTCACACAAATTTAAATGAGTAGGTGAAAGAATCTGCNTGATTTTTGATTTAACAAATTTCTACAGGGACATTAATTTCCTCACACAAATTGAAATGAGTAGGTGAAAGAATCTGATATAGTGAGTGACACCGATCCTTAAGTGACCCGTCTATAGAGAGAGTTATTTTCCGCGTTTGAGGCCGAGAAACAAGGAAGCAACGAGAGCTAGTACAATGTTACACGCACCAAGTGCGTTATCGCCACTAAGAGCAAGGCTCTGAACTGGCCTGCAGTGTTCTCGTCGTGCTGCATGTACCTATGGCACTTCAAGCGGTGATCCCTTCATTTTACTAGTTCATAGTCTGTAGCAGAGTTCAATGCAGATCCCTTGATTAATTTTGCATGTATCTGACTCGAATTTTTTGAGACACAGCACTTCGAAAAAGCTGCTCTTAGCTTTGTTAGAGTGCTCTGAAATGTCTTTTCTCATATNTTTTTTTTTTTTTTTTTTTCGTAGATCAGCACACTGAACGCACGATTAATAGTTTCGCCGGGAAACGGGTATTTCAAACTTACTGTAGCGCCGTTCAAGCGCCAGGTGGGCGGGCTTCTTAAAGGCGGGTTGCTTGACTAGAGCTATTATTGTGTTTGGGGCCCAGAAGCGAGGAAGCAGTAAGAACTACGCTGTTACGCGCATATTGTATAATCTTATTGGTGGCTAGCGCTCAGCAAGGTTCAATGCAGTGTCCTATCGTAGTTCCTCTCGTGAGAAACTACGATAGGACACTTGTGGGAAGCCGATTTACGTCGTGGAAACAATAAGCGGGTTTGAAGCCGCCTTTGGCACGAAGTGTTGTGGTCACCTGCATATCAGAATATAGCAAAATCCACTAAGCTCGGATAACGTACATTTACTCCCAGTAAGGCTGGACTCGCAACAATCCGTCCCACCCGTCAGTCAGTCATCCGTCTGTTTTTTTTTTGTCCGTCAGTTGAAAGCGATTCACAACAATCCGTCGTCCGTCAATCCTTTCTGTACGGCAAAATTTCTGTGTGAAAACTTAAAATCGTGATCTTTCTTTAATTGGAGAAATATTTTAGTTGGAAATACATTTTCAAGAGAGAAAAATTTTGGGGAAATAATTTATTTTGCATGATAAAATTTTTTACTGAATTATTGTTTTACATTTTAAATTCCTGAAATTTGTTGCCAAAGATAATTAAACACATCCCCCGCCTTGCATTTTATTTCAGAGTGCGTATTAACGTCTACGGAATGTCGTCGGTAGACGGTGGCCCATCCATCCGTTTGTCGAAAGTTAAAGTTTGGGAATTATTTTATGGATCGACGTATACAAAAAAATGTTGCCTGCGATTGGTTAGGGNCTGTCGAAAGTTAAAGTTTGGGAATTATTTTATGGATCGACGTATACAAAAAAATGTTGCCTGCGATTGGTTAGGGATCACGTGACCACCGGACGGACAACTGACGGATGCTAAGGATATGGTTGTGAGCCAAGTTTAAGCGAGAAAATGAATGAAAATTCCGCTCCGGATAACATGTTTTAAGTTGCAGCAGTCTGATAAACGCCGTTTTCAACTACGCTAGAGGACTCCAAAATGATATATACAGCATGCGTTATAACAAGCGAAGTACCATTTATTTCTCTTCTAAGGTAAGTTTTATTTTCATAGGTAAACGTATTGGGGTGTAGTGAAGAGATTTGGACGGCTCTTAACTTCAGAGTCTTGACAACCGACGAGGGTGAAGCGAGGTGAGTATGGAGTAGCGTCGGAATGCGAGAGCGGGGGGAAACGGGATATCCCAGAGAAAACCCGCCGACCAGCGGAATCATCGAGCACGATTCCCACTTGCGAAAATTCGGAAGGACCCGGCCGGGGATTGAACCCGGTTTGGCTTGCTGGGAGGCGAGCAGTCTAACCGCTTAGCCACAGCGGCCCCCNGGACCCGGCCGGGGATTGAACCCGGTTTGGCTTGCTGGGAGGCGAGCAGTCTAACCGCTTAGCCACAGCGGCCCCCCTAATTTTATTTGTGTCCGGCACACTTAAACTACGCATGAAATGCTGCGAGCGCACGTCAACGACGCCAAAAGCGTCGCGGCGCCACGGCCAGACGCCGCTACAAAGTCACCTCGAGGGACCCCGCGGTGTCGCAAGCAGGCACATACGGACGAGGAAGCAATTTTAACGGGCGAGTAGTTTGTGGCCACAGTTCAGAGACAAGGCAGGNCGCAAACCGCGAGGCTCTGAGCGTGCTGCCTGGTTCGTACGCCGCCGCCTGCGGTGACAAGACGTGTTTTGACTCTACTGAGTACGTCACGGCCAATAAAACCAGCACACATTTTCCACCCTTATATTTGATTTGAAGCAGATTTTGTTGACCGCACGAACGTTTATTTTACTCGGATTATCGACAAAAACGCTATTTTTTTTATGGGAGAGTTTGGCATATGGGGAAACTTCCGTCGCTAGGTGCGCAGTGTTCCAAAAGGCAACGTTTAAACAAAAATTTAAGCTACTTTAATAATTAAAGAAAAATATTTCACTTAGTTACGAATTTATTTTATATTTGTTGTATGATTATTACAGTTATCCTGTTTTTTAACGTTGAAAGTAGAGAAAATCTGGTACATTGCCGACACTAGCGCTTACGTAGTGGCGAAAATTTTGGATAACCAAACTATTAACATGATCTTCCCAACTTGTAGTAAAAGTAATTTAACAAGGCGAAAAAATTTTTTTTTTTTCTAGTTTGTATGGACAATTAATTACTGGTACGACCTATTCGTCACGTTAGTATACACGCCAATAAGGATCTTTACAAAGTGTAGAATGTATTATAACTTCTTTTTAATCGAGGTGATATGTTTAAGGATGCATTCCTTTTAATAATTCAAGACAACATTTCGTGGAAGAAGGACCTACAATACACGTGATATAACTGGCTTAGAAACGTTTTCCAACTTGAAGAAGACGAATATTTTACTATTTATTTATTTTGCAGTACAAAAAAAATACATTTATACTGGCACGAAATATTTCAAATTTTTTTTACAGACGCCACATTCGTTTGACCCTGCTGTTTCGGTTGTCATACTATGGTCGACTAGGAAACTTGTTAAATTTCGTTAACGGTTAACTGAGCACTTTGGAAAGACCTTACCAAGATATACATCCTTGTCCATTTTGTGTCCTTCCATCATATGCAAAATTGAAATTGCTCTGATCCTCTCATTTTATTCACGCACCAATTATGAGACAGTCTGTGATATTTATAAGAATGTAATTACGTAAATATATTCTAATCTTCACTCGAATCTGCGTAAAACAGGCAGGAAATATTTTTAATATATTCTGTGGCCACAAATGTAAAATTACGCGTTGAATGCAAATTTAAGATGTGGATCACTTTTCGTATTTCGTTGCCAACATAACTGGGAGCACGCCAGTCAATGTGGTCGTTCAAATACATGTTGTTAGGGGCAGTGATTTTTTTCAACAAGTTTATTTCAAAAGTGCTCACTTTACCGTGAAACTATCTGTAACATTTTGCACTCTGCACACATTAATAGGCATTCAGCAAAAGCTAGAATTTGTCACTTATATAACAATTTGCATGAACGCCATTTCTGCTCGTCTCTGCTTTTCCAATTACCACCGCCGTGTTGTTTATTTAGCACCACACTCGACGCTTACTCCACTGAATAAAGCTAATTGCTGGACCGCTGTCAGCAATGGAATGTTGAGTTAATTGTCCACCGATAAAATATACCTTCACACGTAACAGGTAATGAAATTTATATTGTTCACTTCGGTTGTTATTACAATATTATTTTCATTCGTGATAATTGGTATCAATGCGTTTAAAGACATTTCATGATACTGACAAGCACTAGCAAAACAATGACACTACGTCCACGAGAAATTTTGTTTTCAGTGGCAGAGTAATTTTCCTTTGTAAGAGTATCCCGAGTTACCCTTGTGCAATGTTTTCCAAGTGTCGAAGAAACCACGACCTTGTGACGACTGTGAATTCTCTGGCCTCTAAGGCTATTGTACTCATTCGCTGGACTTTCTCTATTGCAGAAGCCGATTAAGGGACTAGCAACATAATAATAAAATAAATAATGCTGGAGTAGAAGTGATATAGTATATAGACACATACACAAAATATGAGAAACAAGAATTACCAAACATCGCGATCGTGCAATATGAATAGGNATATAGTATATAGACACATACACAAAATATGAGAAACAAGAATTACCAAACATCGCGATCGTGCAATATGAATAGGCAAAACATAAACGCAATATTTATGTAAACATAAAACTAAAAATTAAAAAAAAAATTAAAAATGTCGACAACACAATAAACGTAACTACTCGAACCGCCAACAACAGACAGAAAATGCAGTACATATCTGGATAATAATAACACAGTTTTCAATTTATAACCCCCCCCCTTTTTTTTTTGTATTAAAAATAAACAGAAAATGACCACGCACGAGACACAAATAAGGGGAATATTTATAGTCGAAAACAACAGCCAAGCCACACACAAAGAAGACAAAAATACAAATACAAAAACATGAACATGGAAACAACTCAGTTCGCGAACTGCGCACATACAACGGAAAGAAGCCTCACCGACTGACGTAAAACGTAATATCAACTTTGACACCAATAATCGTTTTCAGTTCATTTAATACAATATCCCAGAGCCGACACTATCAGAGAAACGGAGAAAATGCCAACACAGAAGAGCATGAAAGACCAGAGGGTAAATATTTAAGAATCGATACTAATGATCAAGTTGAAAACGACCACGCCACACAGACAACACGAGTACAGAAAACGACAAAGCATAAAAATCAATNACTAATGATCAAGTTGAAAACGACCACGCCACACAGACAACACGAGTACAGAAAACGACAAAGCATAAAAATCAATGCGATATCATTGGCAGAAAACCTGCTTTTCGTTTGATTAGGTCTCTTTTTCCCGTAGTGTAATGCAGAAAGTAAGTATTTTATGATTAAAAATTTTTAAACTTGTGCTCTGAAAACTTTACATGAATCCACCCATGGCTTAAATGGTGTTCGTACTCGAAATCTCATGTTCCAAAAGTAGGCCTTAGTAACCTTGGCTCAATGATAAAATTCTTCCTTTTTGAATCCCATTTAATGCGGAACTGGTTGAAAGAAGTATTTCCGGGATAATTTTTAATTTCGCATTTCTAAGTCAAGTAAAACCAAAACATAAATATCAAGGCCACACAGATTGAATAGCTAAAAAAATGGCATGTCACTTTTATGTGTTCACACTGGGGCGATAACTTGAACGTTTCTATAATTTACCTGTCTTCTATATAGCAAATAAGCAAAGCAGCTCATAGTGACGGGGCAGCTAATTACTGCATACGTTTATTTTCAGCTACACAGCAACAACGGACAAAAGAGAAACGGAGAACTATCAGTTCTGCTGTTTAAACAAATACGTGTCTGCCACCTATATTTCACGTCTGCACTGTCAAGAAAGAACTTAAAATATAGAAATTACAAAATATTATCCCCAGGGGATGTGGCGAATTATATTTAGAATGCACTTTCACACTAAAGTAGGTACGTTGTGAAAATAATGTAATAGTAAAAATATCTGAACCGTGAACACCCACACGAAAAAATTTAACTGAAAACGTATCACGTTACACGATGTACATGATAATAAACATATTTCATCCGGCAATAGTAGCAATCCATTCGATTTGAATTGTTATACATTGCCGGACAATAAAAATTGCGCGCACAGAAGCTTGCGTCGGATGGCACTAAAACTTTATAGAGGTGGTGATAAGGACGAGGAATGCATATGATTACAAGCACAGAGCGGCAGGACAATTACACGTGGATCTCTGTGGTATGCCGTCAGGTAATCTTCAATAGTGCGTCGCACTGTGATACACGCTGGCACGCAGTCTTGCGCGGAGAAATATTGTCCGGACGGTCCGCAGTTATTGGACGGTGTGTTCCAGATCTCGGATGCTGCTACAAGGTGGCAGCTGGAATTTCAGCTGGTCCCGCACATGCTCGACTGGTGACATCTCAGGGGAGCGGGCAGGCCATGGTAGTGTTTGGATATGGTGGAGGCAGCCCCCGGCGAACTGTCACGTATGTGGTCAGTCGGTAACAAATATTCATTCAACCCGATAATTTGATAAATATATTAGTTACAAAAATGCAGATTTCCAATATTTTTTTATTAATGCTGTCGAAAATTTGTTGAAAATAAAAGTTTTATATGCAAATGTAAAAGAATATTTAATTCATTTTTTTCGATTTTAAATGTTTACTAACAACCATCTATTAGATTCTTCAAAATTTGATCGAAACCGAAAGAAAAAACACGAAATTTTAAAATAACTTTTAGTAAATTTATTTATTTATTATAATTTTAAAATTTGGGAATAGACCGCTTTTTTACTAGACTACTAACCACCACTTCAAAGAGAGTTTTATCAAGCGGGTAGTACAAATAAACTCGCATGTGGCAGTCCCTGAGTGTCTGATCAATACCAGCTGCAGATAAATACACTTTTCCTAGAAGAGAAATCACATTCTCACTCCGAGCGAATTTGGGATCAGACAGAACAGCACACATACCACAGACGTACACTTGACCGAGTGGTCCTGGGTTTACGTCCCAGTTGACGACATGCAATGGTTTTACCGAAGACGTTTTCTGTGAATCGACAGCACTGCGGCTTACACAGCTGTACAGAGAGTAAATATGTTTTTTTTTTGGAATCAATATGAAGCCGGGGCGAGAACTAAATGCTCGTCTCGTTATCGTCCTGAGGATCAACTTACAGGGAAAGATGTTTCCTGTTTACTCTTCCCCATACGCCTTATGGAAGTAATATGGGGTCGCAAATCTATTCTGGGTATTAATTTATACTACTACTTAAGAGAAATTTGTTACAGACTGCTACAATCTTAAATATTAGTCAATTTTAGTCATTCTAGCTTGTGTGTTTAACTGTCTTATTAATGTGATTAAAGAATACATTTTTTTTCAGAAGTTGAAGATGATGCTGGAAGCGACAATCTTAAAAATGTATTACTTTGACACTTTTTTTTTTAAATCTGTTTGAATAATGTGATTCTATTTTCAGAAGTTAAAACTGTCGCTGGATGCACACAAGAAATGACAAAGGCATTACTAAAATTTAAAAATTAACATACAAAATTCTATTCCTGAGTGTACAGTAAGCAACTTGAAAAATATTTTCAACCGATTGAATCACATATTAGTACTACAAAAATTATAACCATTTCATATAAATAGTTTAATTATTACACAACAGTTATACATAGCCAAATTAGTATAGTTTGTCAACAGTTGCCTTTAGAGTCAAGCTTTAGTGTTTATAAGGCGTAAATCAACTATCAAAACTAGTACTAAACATCGTTCAGGCGAGTCGNTTATACTACTACTTAAGAGAAATTTGTTACAGACTGCTACAATCTTAAATATTAGTCAATTTTAGTCATTCTAGCTCGTGTGTTTAACTGTCTTATTAATGTGATTAAAGAATACATTTTTTTTCAGAAGTTGAAGATGATGCTGGAAGCGACAATCTTAAAAATGTATTACTTTGACACTTTTTTTTAAAAATCTGTTTGAATAATGTGATTCTATTTTCAGAAGTTAAAACTGTCGCTGGATGCACACAAGAAATGACAAAGGCATTACTAAAATTTAAAAATTAACATACAAAATTCTATTCCTGAGTGTACAGTAAGCAACTTGAAAAATATTTTCAACCGATTGAATCACATATTAGTACTACAAAAATTATAACCATTTCATATAAATAGTTTAATTATTACACAACAGTTATACATAGCCAAATTAGTATAGTTTGTCAACAGTTGCCTGTAGAGTCAAGCTTTAGTGTTTATAAGGCGTAAATCAACTATCAAAACTAGTACTAAACATCGTTCAGGCGAGTCGTGTGAAGACAGATTATATAAACTGAGTTATCGTTAAAATATAGAAACATTAAAGCAAAAGAGGATATTAAAATCAAATTAATGATACAATGGAAACAATATTACATTTATTTCATATTACAGCTTATGAGTGGAACTATAATGTTGGAAAAAAAATTCATTATCCAACAAAATTTGATTACTAACAATTAAACCAAGTATCAACGAATATTGTTTCTTTGCGGGCTTACGCAGAGACGTCAGCTAAAAAAAGGAATAGAGGGAGGCGTTCGTTATTTTCTGTGAATTTTCAGAGCTCGCCGCAACAAAATTTCCATAAATNTATTAAAATCAAATTAATGATACAATGGAAACAATATTACATTTATTTCATATTACAGCTTATGAGTGGAACTATAGTGTTGGAAAAAAAATTCATTATCCAACAAAATTTGATTACTAACAATTAAACCAAGTATCAACGAATATTGTTTCTTTGCGGGCTTACGCAGAGACGTCAGCTAAAAAAGGAATAGAGGGAGGCGTTCGTTATTTTCTGTGAATTTTCAGAGCTCGCCGCAACAAAATTTCCATAAATTCATCACTAATTACGCGAAGCTATGGCGTAATTAGACACCGCCATGGCACAAGCATTCCACAATCTTCCAGCTTCCTCACAGCCACTTAAAAGGATTTCATAACGGCCAGCGCGTCTCCAGGGCTGACATGGATATACCAGANCCCAGCTTCCTCACAGCCACTTAAAAGGATTTCATAACGGCCAGCGCGTCTCCAGGGCTGACATGGATATACCAGAGGACTACAAAACTGAAACAACCCCCTTTGCAAAGGAAAATTTACATTGTGCATTTACAAAAAAATACAGCAAAATTTCATAAGTAATTTTAATAAATCGTATTTAATTATAACAGCGACGAAAATGTATTATAATAATAATATTACTTAAAAAGTAACGTTTACGTACGTGCAATTAAATTTATTGGCAAATAACTCCTATTTCTCTGTCTATATTTCAAAAACACATAGGCTATACAGCAGTATTTTATTCCCCCACATCGTGTCTAGATGAAATAAGGATGACGTCAAACTCAAGCACGTATTTACGAAAATGAAAATGTAAACTACTTTGCACAAAATACTCACTTGGTGGTGTGATCATAACGGCACTGCATATTTTATATTTTAACTGCAGCTATTTCTTGCAATTTTTAGGGCCAAAACTTGAGCATTAAGCAGACTACCCTGTGAAGGTCTACATTANAACTGCAGCTATTTCTTGCAATTTTTAGGGCCAAAACTTGAGCATTAAGCAGACTACCCTGTGAAGGTCTACATTACTATCGGAATTTAACATCCATGTGATTATTTTCGGAACCAGACCTTTATATGCAGAATCTAGGCCATATACACTACGGAGAAAAGTTTGTAGTCGTGAATTATAATATATGTGAAAGGGGGCAAAAAAATTCTGAAACATGCAACATTCAAACAACCAATTCAATGCTTCATTTCATCTGACAAAGTAACCTCAGACCAAAAAAAACGGCAATTGAAAGATTTATTTAGAAGGAGGAGATCTACGGTCGCATGACATGAAGATTTGTTTTTACATTCTAATTCTGAAAGTAAATAACACATATTTTATGTCATTTCAGTGTTGTAAAAATATTCCAGTGACATCAATTCAACGATTCTTTAATTGCGTGCGTCAGAAAAAGACGAGTCTATAATCATGATATTATATTTCAAATTATGTTCCTTTGTTGTTTTTTCAGCTTCGAATTCTTCACAGTTAACATAAAAAAAAATTATAACACTGACCTGGACGTTTTACAATCATGAAACCATTTACAATATATAATAATAAAACACGTACTACATAAAGTTAACGACGGGAACTATGTTACCATTTAAGTCATGTTCACATTTAGTAACAATTATAACATTTATAGTCCATACTATATAACAACATACTTTTATTATAAACTCGTTATTTGTACATAATTTTATAATATTCCACGCAATTTTTCTTAGAAGTGATTGTATTCATACTTCTATACATTTATGTTTCTTCAAACAAGAAAATGTTTACTGGTTGAACGTTATTTTATTTTTAACTGCTGATTTTTAAAGCAAGGTTTATTATATTCTTATTTATGTACTGTATATCATCACCTTCATTAACTCCTTATTCAATTCTAACATAAACAGGCCTGCATATATTTTTTAAAATAGTAACTTTGGTTTATAAAAATGTTTATGTACATAGTTTTCAATATATAATTTTTTTTAAATAAATGTTAAGATTACCAGTCTTCATAATTTCGTATTTATAATAGCTATAAATAATTTCTTTACTTTCACGTATTTATAGGTACGCATATTACACATTAAAAATAAACAATAGTAGAATGTTCAGTAGACCATTCAGCTGTATAACATTTCTCAATAATTCCTGTATACTTATTAATTATAACACTACCTACTTTACATTTACGTTAAGTTTTGTATATATTTCCTCCTAAAATTTGTAGTCATATTTTTATTGTTATTTTTATACACGGGTATATTGACTTCGCATGAATTGTTTAATGTATAGAAATACCATTATTCATTTATAAAGTCACGTAAAATATATAATTAATTTAAAATTACCAAACAATAAAACTCTTTTCCACATTTAATTTTTTAATATAGAAATACAATTTCAAGTGTGCTAACCTTAAGCTCAAAGCGTGATTTCTGAATAGTTATCAGTACTTTATTTCTTCATTGATTTGTAAAATATTTATTACAAAATTCTTTATCATTATTTATAAGTTGGAATTTTATTACATTTTCTTTGCCTATTATGTTACCAAATGTGTTTATAAAATTAATCTCTGTTTGATTTTTAATTGCTATAACAAAAGTGTATTATTGTTAAAATAAATATTTATAACAATTATTTATAGATAATATATTTCATAAATTATTCTATAGATTTCAACCGAATCAATCATCCATAGATTACCAATACCGAAAATAACTACTTTTATTCTGGGAAATTCATCTCGCAAGCATATACAATTAATTAATTATTTATATGAACAGATTTTATAAAAATTTTGTCCCCTTTTATTGAGTCTAGATTTTAAATTTGCTTATAAAAAACGGATTTTGTTGAATAAGGTAATGTTTAATAGTTGTTTCAGTTAAAACATCTCGATTAAAAGTATAAAATTTAGCTTTAAACCCCATGGATATATTCATTAAAACAGAAAAAAATTATCTACGACTTTAATATTTATTATATACAGCACAAGTCTTACAGACAGGTCAAAAACAGTAGCTAACTTCTCGGAGTTACATCTCAAAACATCTCGACTCGCGACGTATTGTGGCAAAATATACGAATGTAACCACTGTTATAAGGAGGTTAACGATATTTGAGTCACCGTCTACTGAAGGGCAAGGATTTGGCAAACCTTAGTGCCTGGGGACGAAGTTGGGTGGGATAAGTAGTTTTCGCCTCATGGGGTGCTGGCAAGGCAATGAGAAAGAAAGAACCATTATAAAAACGCATGAATAATTATTGTTACAACCTTAGGGCCGAGAATCTTCGAAACGAAAAGGCAAGGCGTCAGTTTCACTTGAAAACACTGGACGCCTTTTCCGCTGGTAAAATACCCACACCTAAGCATGAACTGTTTACTGGTCTTTTCATTATTCCCGTTTTTATCTTTGTTGACTGAATTTCCAGATTTCAAAATTAATGTTCTAAAAAGTAACAACCAGTAACATTATTTTGAATAGTAGCAAAAAGTGAACTTTTAAAGTGGATATTCTTAGATATTCGTTCCCTGAGATCACGATATCAAACCTAGACTTTGCGTGTAAAAAAATTTCACTTTAACTTCGATAATTGCTATTTCATACATGGGGCTGGGTATAGTTTTATTTGTAATCTTAGGTGTCAGCTAGTAAACGGAAAATGAAATTGCATACTTACAGTGGCTGCTGGCTGAAAACTCAAAGGCGGATACTAAAAGGCCCAAGGTTGCATATCTGGCAGCCTACCTACGGCATCCTTTCAAAAGTTGCACGTTTTCATGAGATAAGTTCGCCTGGATGTTACACCAAGAGAACGTTTTGTATTCCTTTAACGTGCACGTGATTATTACGTCATAACAATCGACACACCCACGTGTAAAACACATTTGTTGCTTATTAATACGGCACCCCCTAATTTCCTAATGACGATTCTAAGATGACACACACAAAATCNACCCCCTAATTTCCTAATGACGATTCTAAGATGACACACACAAAATCACGACTTTGTTGTTCATTTCACGTAGTTTATTGAAATTTTGCAAATCACTAATTTTAATTCCCCATTTTCAAGGGTGTATCTTTCCCTTAATACTTATGTTAGGTCGTACCTAATTTTCCATAACGAATAATCTAACAAAGCTTCTTCCTGGAATTCAGGATAACCCTGTGGACGAACCACTATTCTGTGCTATAGTCAAGCCTACAAACGACAGCCTGTATATGTGATATAAATGAAAATCAACAACGTTACAAATACGAAATCTAATTCGCGAACACGCGAAACCAATAAAAAGAGGGTGACAATTTTTTCATGTGGGCGCACAACGGGATATGGAGAAATGCACGGGTGAGAAATAATTCATAAACAAATTATTAATGCATCTAATTTTAAGTGGTTACGAAACAACAGTTATTAGTGTAAGAAACGAAGATAAAATAGTAAAGTAGGTGAAGTTAAGAGATTTGGAGGGCTCTTGAGATGAGCATGTAGCAGCGCCGGAATTAAAGGGCTACGGAAACGGGAGATCCCAGAGAAAACCCGCCGACCAGCGGCATCGTCCGGCACGGTTCCCACATGCGAAAATCCGGGAGTGGCTCACCCGGGTTTTGAACCCGGTTCACCTTGTTGGGAGGCGAGCAGACTAACCGCTCAGCCATCGCAGCCACATTAAAGAAGTGTCTGGAATGAATGCAAATTTTCAGCCCCCCCCCACCCCGCTTTATAATATGGCCGTTGTTTTACCATCCAACAGACGTAATCATTGCCGCCATGTTAGCAGTAGTATATACAACGTCTGGGTGTTAACACTTATTGTAAGAAATAAGCGACACCTTACTTTAAGTGAACAATAAAAAAAATTCATTATTTATTATTACTGGTAATGTGGTCATAGAGAAGTACATTGGACAACTGTTCAACGACAAATTCAAACAGAATTCTCGTTCAGGTTTTGTGATTACGTATCAACGGTAGCGATATTTCAGTACGCATACTAAATTGCGTACTAAGCTAACATCCGTACAGCTGTAACGTAGTTTAGAACGTACCTGATCTTACAATATTAGTTTTTGAATTCACCTTTTTAAATTCACGTTTGCTAGATTATTCTTCTTTAGACCCAGAAAACATTTTTTAAATTAATTTTCGTATTAAAATGTAAACATATTTTCATCGGAAATCGTTTGCTGAAAAAAAAAAAAATTTACGCATGTAAAAAAACAAAACTGTGTTGTGAGGTAAATAAATTTTATTTAAGAACTTGGCTTCTAGTACAGTGAGATTTTCACTGGCGTTTATTGCCAAGGTACAAAAACATAAAGGGAGACACTTGGTATTCTTTTCGCATTAGTACAGTCGCGTGTGACATTTATTGTACCTTGTTTCTCAAAGTAAAGCTAAAACTTAGCAAACATTTTTAAAGTTCATTTTCGCCGGTCTAAATTGTTCTTAAACCCTCTCAACAGTTTAAATAGGTTCTCAAAACTGCTATTGCATCATTTGGAAAACCACCATTACCACCTCATGGGAGACCTTAAACTAAATTAGCCACCTGTAATAAACTAAGCACTGCATCAACAATATAACCATATTCAATTAAATACCTGCTTTTGAGTGACGATCTAGTTATTAGGTTCTAGAATTTATCAAATATGGTTACCATAGTTGTTTTCACCTGATACGGAATTTGGTACCAGTAAGACAATNAACTGCAGCTATTTCTTGCAATTTTTAGGGCCAAAACTTGAGCATTAAGCAGACTACCCTGTGAAGGTCTACATTAATATCGGAAATTAACATCCATGTGATTATTTTCGGAACCAGACCTTTATATGCAGAATCTAGGCCGTATACACTACGGAGAAAAGTTTGTAGTCGTGAATTATAATATATGTGAAAGGGGGAAAAAAATTCTGAAATATGCAACATTCAAAAAACCAATTCAATGCTTCATTTCATCTGACAAAATAACCTCAGACCAAGAAAACGGCAATTGAAAGATTTATTTAGAAGGATGATATCTACGGTCGCATGACATGAAGATTTGTTTTTCATTCTTATTCTGAAAGTAAATAACACATATTTTAAGTCATTTCAGTGCTGTAAAAATATTCCAGTGACATCAATTTAACGATTTTTTAATTGCGTGCGTCAGAAAAAGAAGAGTCTATAATCATGATATTATATTTCAAATTATGTTCCTTTGTTGTTTTTTCAGCTTCGAATTCTTCACAGTTAACATAAAAAAATTATAACACTGACCTGGACGTTTTACAATCATGAAACCATTTACAATATATAATAATAAAACACACACTACATAAAGTTAACCAAGGGAACTATGTTATCATTTAAGTCATGCTCACATTTAGTAACAATATAACATTTATAGTCCATACTATATAACAATATACTTTTATTATAAACTCGTTATTTGTACATAATTTTATAATGTTCCACACCATTTTTCTTAGAAGTTATTGTATTCATACTTCTATACATTTATGTTTCTTCAAACAAGAAAATGTTTAATCGTTGAACGGTATTTTATTTTTAACTGCTGATTTTTAATGCAAAGTTTATTATATTCTTTTTTATGTACTGTATATCATCACCTTCATTAACTCCTTATTCAATTCTAACATAAAAAGGCCTGCATATATTTTTTAAAATAGTAACTTTGGTTTATAAAAATGTTTATGTACTTAGTTTTCAATATATAATTTTTTTTAAATAAATGTTAAGATTACCAGTCTTCATAATTTAGTATTTATAATAGCTATAAATAATTTCTTTACTTTCACGTATTTAAAGGTATGCATATTACACATTAAAAATAAACAATAGTAGATTGTTCAGTAGACCATTCAGCTGTATAACATTTCTCAATAATTCCCGTATACTTATTAATTATAACACTACCTACTTTACATTTACGTTTAGTTTTATATATATTTTCACTTAAAATTTGTAGTAATATTTTTATTGTTATTTTTATATACTGGTATATTGACTTCGCATGAATTGTTTAATGTATAGCAATACTATTATTAATTTATAAAGCCACGTAAAATATATAATTAATTTAAAATTACCAAACAATAAAACTTTTTTCCACATTTAATTTTTTAATATACGAATAAAATTTCAAGTGTGCTAACCTTAAGATCAAAGTGTGATTTCTGAATAGTGATCAGTACTTTATATCTCCATTGATATGTAAAATATTTATTACAACATTCTTTATCATTATAAGTTGGAATTTTATTAGATTTTGTTTTCCTAATATGTTTCCTAATGTGTTTATAAAATTTATCTCTCTTTAATTTTTAATTGCTATTATAACAGTGTATTATTGTTAAAATAAATATTTATAGCAATTATTTATAGATAATATATTCTATAAATTATCCTATAGATTTCAACAGAATCAATCATCCATAGATTACTGATACCGAAACTAACTGCTTTTATTCTGGGAAATTCTTCTCGCAAGCATATATAATTAATTAATTAATTATTTATACGTACATATTTTATAACAATTTTGTCCCCTTTATTGAGTCTAGATTTTAAATTCGCTTATAAAAAAAGGATTTTGTTGAATAAGGTAATGTTTAATAGTTGTTTCAGTTAAAACTTCTCGATTAAAAGTATAAAATTTAGCTTTAAACCCCATGGATATATTCATTAAAACAGAAAAAAATTATTTACGACTTTAATATTTATTATATACAGCACAAGTCTTACAGACAGGTCAAAAACAGTGGCTAACTTCTCGGAGTTAGATCTCAAAACATCTCGACTCGCGACGTATTGTGGCAAAATATACGAATGTAACCACCGTTATAAGGAGGTAAACGATATTTGAGTCACCGTCTACTGAAGGGCAAGGATTTGGTAAGCCTTAGTGCCTGGGGACGAAGTGGGTGGGATAAGTAGTTTTCGCCTCATGGGGTGCTGGCAAGGCAATGAGAAAGAAGAACCATTATAAAAACGCATGAATAATTATTGTTACAACCTTAGGGCCGAGAATCTTCGAAATGAAAAGGCAAGGCGTCAGTTTCACTTGAAAACACTGGACGCCTTTTCCTCTGGTAAAATACCCACACCTAAGCATGAACTGTTTACTGGTCTTTTCATTATTGCCGTTTTTATCTTTGTTGACTGAATTTCCAGATTTCAAAATTAATGTTCTAAAAAGTAACAACCAGTAACATTATTTTGAATTGTAGCAAACAGTGAACTTTTAAAGTGGATATTATTAGATATTCGTTCCCTGAGATCACGATATCAAACCTAGACAATGCGTGTAAAACAATTTCACTTTAACTTCGATAATTGCTATTTCATACACGAGGCTCGGAATAGTTTTATTTGGAATCTTAGTTGTCAGCGGTTAAACAGAAAATGAAATTGCATACTTACCGTGGCTGCTGCCTGAAAACTCAAAGGCGGTTACTCAATGTCCCAAGGTTGCATATCTGGCAGCCTACCTACGACACCCTTTCAAAAGTTGCACGTTTTCATGATAAGTTCGCCTGAATGTTACACCAAGAGAACGTTTTGTATTCCTTTAACGTACACGTGATTATTACGTCATAACAATCGACACACCCACGTGTAAAACACATTTGTTGCTTATTAATACGGCATCCCCTAATTTCCTAATGACGATTCTAAGATGACACACACAAAATCACGACTTTGTTGTTCATTTCACGTAGTTTATTGAAATTTTGCAAATCACTAATTTTAATTCCGCATTTTCAAGGGTGTATCTCTCCCATAATATTTATCTTAGGTCGTACCTAATTTCCCATAACGAATAATCTAACTAAGCTTGTTCCTGGAATTCAAGATAACCCTGTGGACGAACCACTATTCTGTGCTATAGTCAAGCCTACAAACGACAGCCTGTATGATGTGATATAAATGAAAACCCACAACGTTACAAATACAAAATCTAATTCGCGAACACGCGAAGCCAATAAAAATAGGGTGGCAATTTTTTATGTGGGCGCAACGGGATACGGAGAAATGCACGGGCGAGAAATAATTCATAAACAAATTATTATGCATATAAAATTTTAAGTGGTCACGAAACAACAGTTATTAGTGTAAGAAACGAAGATTTTGTTGAAATAGTAAAGTACGTGAAGTGAAGAGATTTGGGGGGCTCTTTAGATGAGTATGTAGCAGTGCCGGAATTAAAGGGCGACGGAAAATGGAGATCCCCGAGAAAACACGCCGACCAGCGGCATCGTCCGGCACGGTTCCCACATGCGAAAATCCGGGAGTGGCTCACCCGGGGATTGAACCCGGTTCACCTTGGTGGGAGGCGAGCAGACTAACCGCTCAGCCATCGCAGCCACATTAAAGAAGTGTCTCGAATGAATGCAAATTTTCAGCCCCCCCCCCTTCCCCTTGGTTCATAATATGGCCATTGTTTTACCATCCAACAGACGTAATCATTGCCGCCATGGTAGCAGTAGTATATACGTCTGGGTGTTAACACTTATTGTAAGAAATAGGCGAAACCTTACTTCAAGTGAACAATAACAAAAATTCATTATTTATTATCACTGGTAATGTGTTCATAGAGAAGTACATTCGATAACTGTTCAACGACAAATTTAAACAGATTTCTCGTTCAGGTTTTGTGATTACGTATCAACGGTAGTGATATTTCAGTACGCATACTAAATTGCGTACTAAGCTAACATCCGTACAGCTGTAACGTAGTTTAGAACGTATCTGATCTTACAATATTAGTTTTTGAATTCACCTTTTTAAATTCACGTTTGCTAGATTATTCTTCTTTAGACCCAGAAAATAATTTTTTTATTAATTTTCGTATTAAAATGTAAACATATTTTCATCGGAAAACGTTTGCTGAAATAAAAAAAAAAAATTTACGCATGTAAAAAAACAAAACTGTGTTGTGACGCAAGTAAATTTTATTTAAGAACTTTGCTTCTAGTACAGTAAGATTTTCACTGGCGTTTATTGCCAAGGTACAAAAACATAAAGGGAGACACTTGGTATTCTTTTCGCATTAGTACAGTCGCGTGTGACATTTATTGTAACTTGTTTCTCAAAGTAAAGCTAAAACTTAGCAAACATTTTTAAAGTTCATTTTCGCCGGTCTAAATTGTTCTTAAACCCTCTCAACAGTTTAAATAGGTTCTCAAAACTGCTATTGCATCATTTGGAAAACCACCATTACCACCTCATGGGAGACCTTAAACTAAATTAGCCACCTGCAATAAACTAAGCACTGCATCAACAATATAACCATATTCAATTAAATACCTGCTTTTGAGTGACGATCTAGTTATGAGGTTCTAGAATTTATCAAATATGGTTACCATAGTTGTTTTCACCTGATACGGAATTTGGTACCAGTAAGACAATAATATGTACACACAAATAATTTATTGAAATATTAATAGGCTTATAATTTGCAAGAAGTATAAACGTGCTGTATATTTTGTTTTACTCCATAATTTATTGTAGATTGATATCATTTGTTTTTATAGATGCTTTAAAAGTAAATAATTTCTAACTTTTAATGTAATAAGTGGTGCACAAATATTTTTATACGTACCTTTTTATACAAGTTTAGTTAAGTAGCAAAACACATAATTTTATCTTTTACTGTGTTACTACAACCTCCACTCACAGTATTTCCATTCTGAGCAATTTTTGACAGCTACATTTTACAGCAATTGTAAACGTCGTGTTTGAGGCGTGCACTCGTGCCACCATGAAAACAGAAGTAAATATATAATCCTTCATAACTGTATTTTAAATGTTCTAGTTCGTGATATATATCATACTAGCGAACTGGCCCGGCTTCGCCCGGTAACAATTTAGTTTTTACAGCGATACTTTGAAAGACAAAAATGGTTACTGTGGGTCATCCTTAAAAGATAAACATATGTTATCGCGGACTCTTCTGTAGACCTTTTTGNATATTAATAGGCTTATAATTTGCAAGAAGTATAAACGTGCTGTATATTTTGTTTTACTCCATAATTTATTGTAGATTGATATCATTTGTTTTTATAGATGCTTTAAAAGTATATAATTTCTAACTTTTAATGTAATAAGTGGTGCACAAATATTTTTATACGTACCTTTTTATACAAGTTTAGTTAAGTAGCAAAACACATAATTTTATCTTTTATTGTGTTACTACAACCTCCACTCACAGTATTTCCATTCTGAGCAATTTTTGACAGCTACATTTTACAGCAATTGTAAACGTCGTATTTGAGGCGTGCACTCGTGCCACCATGAAAACAGAAGTAAATATATAATCCTTCATAACTGTATTTTAAATGTTCTAGTTCGTGATATATATCATAATAGCGAACTGGCCCGGCTTCGCCCGGTAACAATTTAGTTTTATGTCGCTATGAAACTTTCTGTTTTTACCAATGAGTGGGTCATCCTTAAAAGATAAACATATGTTATCGCGGACTCTTCTGTAGACCTTTTTGAGAGCTAAAATTCTGTAGCACATTAATTTGATGTATCTCTTATGGTTTAGTCAGCTGTAGCACATTCATTTGATGTATATATTATGGTTTAGTCAGCGCAAGTAATGTAAGCGCCCTAAAAGCGGTTTTTTTTTACGACTTGATTACAAACGGTTCAACATTTCTCTACTATCCTTACATTAAATATAAATGTATTATACAGAAAAGCCTTCCTCACGAAATTCTCTAAATGATGTTGAAAACCGCATCAAAATCCATCACGTAGTTTAGACGTACTAAGAGAATACACAGACAGACACGGATTAGCGACTTTGTTTTATACTATTTAGAGAAGATAGATATAGAGATTAACAGAATACTGATTTTAAATCCACGAATACCTCAGATATATGCGGCCAATTTTAGATGCCATCTTAGTTTAGGGGGGGGGGGCCTTCTCAACAATGTCGTAAGAAATAAACTTAAAAAAAAAAACAGCCCATACCCTTATTATATTAAGCTCTGTTTTCCCCAGCAGAATTTTTGTTCCTAGATTCGTTTCAACCCCAACAGGAGTATTTTTTCTAATAACTTTTTTTTTTACAGAGCTAAACAGAGAGGCATGCCGCAAGTGCAGCTAAAGCTCACACACCAGTAAACGAAACCATGACCAGGAAGTGATATTTAAGGTGCGGAGGGCGAAAGTAGGACCTTTGTAAGCGCTTAACTGCAAAACTGCTCTCTCATCACCCCATTAAACGCCAGTGTGACACGCCCGCATCTCGTTGGTCAACCCAGCACGAGGACACCGCTCTTGGTGGCTTCCATTGCGCTGCAGACACCGCCCGCAATTTTGCGGCGAGCAAAAAAAAAAATCGTGTGCAGTGCGCGTCTGAAAATTAGCGCGCGATGGCGGTGTTTTGGAATGGTTACCGCAGTCCGCATAATTACTGTCCGCATTATTTTCACCATTCCTCCTTTTTGTCTGCATTTTTAGGTTTTCGGAATTATCTTTATCTGATGCCGACATATAGACTTGCATTTCGAACGCAGTCGCTTGCTTTCTGCGGATATGAATCGAGTATCTAGTTAAATAGGTTATACAATTTATTATCGTCTCTAAAACCAGCGATAACCATGGCTGTTCGTCCATTTGTTACTAGCATGTATTGATGTATTAGTATTAATCCAGTTTCATCTTTATAAATTGCATCTTTATAAAAGTAAGTAAGTGTTTATTTCTCGGTAGATCGTCTTGTTAGGCAAGTTGAAAAAACATTTTCATAATTACTAAAAGATTTAATGCATAAACACTTTAAATTTTATGGTTTAAATATTTTTGTTGCGTGAATAAAACTCGTTTTTCTGTTTTGTATAAGATTATATTTTGCCATGTTTTCGTCCTGGGAGAGTTGGTTTTAAAATAATGGAAGTGTGTAAAAAAATCTTTTCCATATTTGAGTAGTACGTTTTCTTCATAAAATGCGTAAGGTTAAATTTATTCTATATAATATTGTTTCTCTAGAATGTTTTAAATTATTGAAGAGCATGTCAATTAATTCATTGAATTAAATTGTTTCAAAAAATTAATATACTGCCTGTCGGTTCATGTGTGATATCATTTCGTCCTTCGGAAGTCCAAAGAATGAATTGGTTGGTGTCATTGGGGACGTCATAAATTTGGGTTTAACCCTTGTTTTAGGGCCAAAGCTATAAAAAAAACTTTTGAAGGAAAAAATCTAAAAGCTTAAAGGTTTACTTGGTTGCAAAATCTTTGCCGCAGTAGAAGACTACAGGATCGATTCCATTCTTCGACATGGAATGACGCGTGAAAATTTAAATGCAACTCACATAAGTAACTGTAAGGTGCTTCTACAAACTTCGTGGGGCCTCGGTTGCTGTGCGGTCAGCACGCCGGTTTCACATAGCGACCAAAGAATACTTAAAAATACAGAAGTGGAATAGCGAACCTCAGACACACCCCCTAGCGAAACGGCGGAACTGGCCAGCAAAATGTCGGAACGCCGTTCGGTAATTACCACCTGGTAACTTATTCACCAGACGGCAGCCAAGTCTGTATGAGAACCTTCTGACACACGCAGTGGCCAATCTGACACAAGGCTCGTCCCCGAGTTTCCAAGTCCTGCTCACGACAGTCAAGAATTGCCAAACCACGGAATGCGATAATATTTTTGAAATTTTGTGGGATGTGGATAAATGAAAAAAAAATTGTTGGCATTTCTACAGTACCGAAGCTGATTACGCGCAATGATAAATATGCGGTATTTATTTATATTTGTTTCTTTTTATGTGATCAGCATCGGCAATGCTGAAAGTACAGAAACTTTCTGAGTTAAAATGTAAGGAATACGAACCTTGAGAATCAACACAGCAGGACTAAGGGACTTCTACTCCGTAAAAATCGGAAGTTAGTAGTCTGTGTGCTTGGCTTATAGTGATACGAACCACTGGAACGTACAGCGGTAGCACGGCTTATAAATCGGTCGTCTAGAGTGAACGCCATTTCACAGTACCGCTCAAAAACATACTCCCGTTACGTTATGTGTACAACTGTGTGCAATGGATCTGAATGGATTCCAGATACTTGTGCAGTCTATCGACTCAAAAAGTCGTTGTGACGGTACAAGTAAACCATTTGTCAATTTACAAATAAAACGTAACACACAACTTATTTCTAGCCACGTGTCCGGCCAAAAATTGTTATGGACATTGCACTGATTATTTTATTACTTAAGACCGTTACCTGTCCTAAAGAACTGTCGCTGTCCGCGGCCGATTCTACTATCGTTAACACCGTCATATAGTCAATACTCTAAACAACAAGGCCGAAAACTGATCGTAACTTGAAAGTCACACACATTCACACTCAAATTTAACGGTTCGCAACTCCCGATAGTTGAATGTCCGTGCACTATTTAGATAGAACACTTCACATCGTGAAATTCGAAAAGATCTACCGCGACGGTGGTGTAGTGGTCAGACCACTCGCCTCCCAACCAGGCGAATCGGGTTCGATTACCGGCGGGGTCGCTCCATGCTCACCTCACTTCACCCTCACCGGCTCTCAAGACGTCAACCTTAAGAACCACACAAATCTCTGCACTCAAAAAGATCAACTAACACATGCCCCGTGGTCCGCACTCCCCAAAATCTGCATTTATACTAACAAAAAACATAATGAAATAACTGCATTAATTCGCATCTTTCGCTTCGGTTTATTGGACGAAAATAACGCGACGCGTCATGTAAACAACAAGTCACAATACATAATACAATTTTTTTTTTTCAACGCAATCCAGGGAATCTATTTTAATCTGCCGGCAATTTTTTAAAACAGTAAAATTTACAAAATTCTAACATACAATATTCACACCTCTCTAACGTTTCTTTCAGATCAGCTGCGATTCTTTATACTTGCGCCGAGCAAATAAATGCAAAAAAAATGGTGCGTGTGTTTTGCTATTGTTCAGAGAATGAGGACAAGCCCAGCGAACTGCAGCGACGCGTCGGTATACAGGCAAGGCGAAAAATTCAGAACACGTTACGACAATAATATATTGTAAAACATATCAACGGCGGCACGGTATTCGGGACAATTACGCTACCGGTAACTATATAACACTTGGCAACGCTGAGAACGGGATCTATCTGTCTACAGAGAAAGGAAATGAATACCCAAAGGGTCTTATTTATTTATTGGCTGTGTGCTTGTATAACGAAACTGCCATTCATAGTGCCTGGGTTCAGTGTTGATGGCAGAAGCCTCTTGACTATAAAATATAATATTGAGGCACTGTAGAATATACTGTTGCCAGACGATAGTTTTGAAAGTGAAGGGCCACTCCGCGAGTTTAAATGGGACCAAATGCGTAATCCCTTAAAAGAAAATACAGCACCCTTTACGATATAGGGGTAAGATAAAGTGGTGACAGTCCTCATGCTCAAAAAGACCTCTGGGATAGACCAGTTAACAGTGAAGATGCCCTTAAGGTCATATCCAAGAATACAAACAGCAACGCTCAATTTATTAAATGATGCCTTAGCACAGGGAATATTCCCTAACCACTGGAAAATAGGATTACTGAAAATCCTATATAACGGAGGTGGCAAAGATGTTACAGATCCGAAAACCCACAGACCTTTGACTATGCTCTCTATGCAGGGCAAAAGCTTCGAGAGGCTAGTTTAATATAAGCTTGTTTCCTTTCTTGGATCAAAGCCGTGGTCTGTATAGAGACAGAATATGAATTTCGCAAAGGAAAGGGCACAGAGATGGCTGTATACGCCATTATTAGTGCTGTTAGAGGAACAGCACAAAGTATGTCATAACAGTGTTGCTGTATATCGCGGGGACATTTAATAATGTGTGGTGGCCACATATAATGTGGCAACTGAAATGCTTTGATTGCCCAGTTAACCTGTATCAAGTGATATTGTCATTATTTGACAAGCATACGTGTATCTGTGAGATGGGGACTCACAGATACGTGAAACAACTAACTACGGGTTGTCTACAGGGATCAGTGATGGGTCCTGTACTCTGAAATGTGCTCTTTGATGTACTATTAAGGATTGAATAGCTTGATGCCTGCACTATGTTCGGGTATGCGGATGACGGATTCCTGCTTATTTGTGGGGATTCAAGGTACGATGTTGAGGTGAAGGCAGATAATTATCTCGAAAATTAAGTGCATTGTCGAGAACTGTGGATAAAACCAATGCTATAATGCTCAAAGGAGAATTAAAAAGAAAACCTCTTGTACGATTTGAAAGGAGACTTTTGCAGTTGGTTGCCTCGATTAAGTACCCAAGTGTGGTTGTCTGAAAACACCCGTCATTCCACGAACACGTGCGGTATCTTGCAAATAACGCAGTGATGACATTTCAAAGGCTACGCGCTGTTGCTCCATCAGCTTGGGGACTGAATTTTAAAATATTGGTGACAATTTATAATGATGTATTTATAGCCATTATAACTTATATTGCAACATATTGTATACAGTTGCTGTACAGTCCCACATTAAAAAGACATTGCTCAAATCTCAGAGAGTAGCCGTGTTGGATGTAACGAAGGCCTATAAGACAGTCTCTAATGATTAGTTGCATGTTTTGATCCGAGATATTCGTAACGACCTGCTTATATAGGAGAGGGGATTCCTAACATAACTGCAGAGGTAGGAAACCTGCCAGTGATGAGCGTAAAGCAGTGCGAGCAAACACAATGCTCAAATGGCAGGAAAGGTGGGATGGCTCCGAGAACGGCAGGTATATGCATAAAATATTTCCTAACAGGGAAAGGTTTAAGAAAAACTGGCTTGAGGTGGGTCATTATCAAGCTCAGTACCTGATGGGACATGGAAATTTCAAAGGCAAACTCTCTGACTTTAACTTAACAAACACACCACTCTGCCCAATGTGTGGTGTCGAGGACACTTCTGGCCATGTATTGACATAGTGGGCGAAGGTAAATGATATACACACAGCATACCAGCAAATAATGGGTAGTATGGGAATTAACCCATTCGAGGTGTCCTCGGTAGTACGTTCAAGGGTGGGTTACAATGTCTGGACAGACTACGTCGTACAACTTGGGCCAAGTCTTGAGGAATTTGATGAATCGTATAATACCAGGTCCGAAGCCATTGATGATGAAAACGACTTATGAATATATATATGATGGCCACATACTCTGAGATGGTCTTTGCATATGTTAAGACTTGTCCAGCATGGGTTGTGGTGGAAAGGTGGCACTGTTAGAAGTAAGGTGCATGCTCACTGGATGCTCTGTTGGGTCGCGAGGAATCGCGCAAATCACTACAATATGTTCCCTCTGCTGATACCACTGGGCTATTAAGCTGCATGTGCTGAGCGTCACAGCCATGTCTCCTCAAAGCAGGCAGCAGGAGGGGTGATGCAATAGGTGGTACTGGTATGGATGTCCGTGGATTTCTAGTGACAGGATGAGCGGTGTGGGGTCGTGGCTCCAGTTGGCTATGGCCAGTTTACTGGCGGGGCTAGGGAAGAGGGAGCATCCCCAGGAGTAGCCTGGGGTTTTAAGCTTGGGCTCTGCTACCCGCTGCTGGAGAGAGCTGGTCCTAGATGCCGGGCCTGTCATAGGCAACAAAGACGGGGTGCTACGGTATCTGCCCTCTTGTCTGGTCTCGCGTGCTCAAATAAAGACAGAATTTATGCGTATCTAGCCTGAGATGGTCGGGGTCTCAAAGGACGTGCATTGATTAATGAGATCCCTCATTGATGACTGCTCGCCTGATCTGGTGGGAATACAGGATGTCATGGTCCAAGAGATCCAATGCTGATTTCCTCAGTTTCCCGACTGTATACTTACTTATGGTGACAAATAATCCCCAACTATGATTTATCACTGAATAGACAAATCACACGATTATGACTTAAGACGATGGAAACAGAAGGGGTTTTTCGTTAATTCATGTGGCTATGGCCATGGAATGGCATTATTGGGATTTATATGAGAACCCCAGACTTTCTAGAAACATTCTATGATGGCATGGAATGATTAGATAAAACTGACTTCCCAACGGCGAAGAGTGATGCTTTGTTGAGTAGTAAGTGGATTGGCTCCGAATGACAATGTTTACCAGGGAAAGTCGCTATACGAAAAATCTGCAGGACCCCAAAGTAATGGCTATAATAATGAAGTAGTACTCCCAGTAAATCTCACTGGTGATTGTTTCTGGGAGGAGGTGGTGGTGAGGCTAGGCTTTGCTTCTGCCGGGAAACATTGCCTGTTTGTCTGTCTATCTGTCTGAGGACTCACGCCGAGATGAAGTTATCAAGAAGTAGCTTGGCGTGCCGCTCGTCGCTTTCAGACATAACACTCAGTCTATGGCAGACGGTATCATTCAGGTTGGTTATATACTATAAATTATTAGGACCTCCCTCGTCAATAGATTATAGTTATTGTATCACAATAATTATATTAAATCTGTTCTGTTATCTACATTTTAGGTAATAACAGCCTTACCTTGTATAAATATAAAAGCATTAACCTTCCCTATAAGTCAGTAGTATAAAATATAAAAACATAACAATCTGTATGAGCAGTGCAGCCAAGAGCGGCTCAGTAACCCACTTTTTTTCTTCTCCAGAACTGCCACGTCGCTAAACAGCAATCGGCCGAAGTCGGAAGGACCATGTGTCACGTGGACGGAGGTGGGGTGGGGGACGACAAGGCGCTTGGCGTGCCTCCAGGCGCGCGGACAGCGCCCGCCGCCGCCGCCGCCGCCGCGGGGTCAGTGGCAACACGACACGAGGCCTGCCCCTCGCGCGTCGCGCCGTCAGCTCGGCCCGCTCGTCTGACGGACGACAACGCGAGGGGACGTCGATAAAGGGCAGGGTGGATGGAGAGAGCTTCTCGTTGCTTGCGTGCGGGCCCAGAAACAACATTCCCTGACGCCAGCCAGATGCTGCGCCTCCCACTGCGCCGCCGAGACCTGCACATCCATCTGTCGTCCACATCAGCGAAGCCAAGTTTCCATTCCCACGGGCAGTTCCAAAAATAACGTTTATTTGGAAGTGACCACAGTTATGATATAAAAAATTGCTACAGATGCCGAATTTCTGTCCCAGAGCCAGCATGCGCATACCGTTTGTCGGAAAAAAGATACACTGTATACCCCGCCATTAATTCTCCGAAGTTACCCGAACATATTCCGCGATCGGACAGCTGCCTGTCGGCTAGCTGATGTGTCAAACAGCTGCCTGTCTGTCCGCTGACCTGTCGAATAGCTGGATATCGAACAGCTGACTGTCAGCTAGCTGGCCTGACGACCAGATATCTGACAGTGATGTGTCACACAGCTGCCTGTCTGTCCGCTGACCTGTCAAATAGCTGGATATCGAACAACTGACTGTCAGCTAGCTGGCCTGACGACCAGATATCTGACAGTGATGTGTCACATAGCTGCCTGTCTGTACGCTGNACTGACTGTCAGCTAGCTGGCCTGACGACCAGATATCTGACAGTGATGTGTCACATAGCTGCCTGTCTGTACGCTGACCTGTCGAATAGCTGATTGTCGGTCAGCTGGTCTGTCGAACAGCTGACTGTTAGAGGAAGTTCGGGTTTGTGGACATCCCTTTAGTTTTTTAAAAAAATTTCCAGAGTCAATATTATACATTTTACATTCGTCTACGATATATTGCAGCATGATATGTCGGTATAAGGTATACATATGACTTTCACATTAAATAAAATATTTTTGTACTTGATATCTTGTTATTCATGCAAGTCTGCAAAGGTCCACTTTACCCGCACTGTTTGGGTAAAGCAGAACCATGGGTCCACTTTTCCTATCCTAAATTGTTAAAAAGTGTAAATACCAATTGTAATCTATTGTATGCAAGTGTACAGTTGGTACATGTTTGGACACATAGCAGTTATAAATGGTGATAATTAGCATAAAGAAAATGAACATAGTTTATTTCTAAAATAATTCAGAATGTGTTCTCAGCACTCATATAAATATTCTACAAAATTAAGATTATGGCACACCAAACAAATTATCTATAAATATATGCATAAAATAGAGACTGATCAGGATTTGCAAATATCAAATACAAAGTTCAAAGTTTCATTATCAGCACATTCTTAAGACTGAACCCATTTTTCTCAATATTCGTCATCCGAAAATTTTCTACAGCAAATTATACACACAGCATCAGTTTCATCAATCCCTCGATGTTCAACAAGTGTTTTTTGTTCGTAGTCTCCTCAGATGCTTCACTTGTTCACTTTCTGTACTCTTAACTACTCTTAACTAGGCGTAAAATTGCAGTTTTTGAGGGGTTATGTTTACCGCTGGACAGAAACATTTAATTGAATATGATTACGGAATACTTGCTTACGTGGTCATTACATTTAATATAATTTCCAAATTACGTTTTATTATATGAGTTAAACAAAATGCAGTACAATCTTTAGTTAATTTAATAGTTTATTGACATAGAGATTACGCGCGAGTATATTTCATTTGTTTCTAGATAGTATTCAATATCCCATGTTACAGTTGCAATTTTTATTTATAGCTTAGAGGATAACACGTAATGAATGCTTATTAAAGAAAAGCACGAACGAAAATTATCCTGGCTGTCTCGCGTCTTGCCATCGCCGATTGGTGGAGAGATGTGGTGTGGTCAGACGACAGCCAATCGGACAAGTAACAACATAGGCAAGGCCGAAGTAAAGTCGAACAGTTTTTTCTAGCAGAATGATAAACACCACAGTCTAAGATGGGTGTGTGAATTTTAACACAATAAAAATGTGAGGAATATATATTAATCTTAAAGAAATAATTCCTGCAATACATTTTTAATCATGAATAATTAATCGTGGAAAAGTAATAGTATAGAGTTATTGTATTTGAAGAAGAATTATTTATTTGTCAATCTGTTTAAAATTAAGAACGAGTGTAATAAAAGTTGAGAAGTTTTGAATTGCGATTACTGATTTATAATGAAAGGTTACAATTGACGACCTTTGTGAATTAACTGAAATGTAACATAGGATATAGACACAGGTTTTTAAGGCCCGAAGGCCAGCACACCCTCCACCATCCCGCACTACAACTGTACTCGGGTGAGTAAGACAGTGCACAGCACTTTCTCCTCTTGGTCTCTTCGGGCCATTCCCTTTTCTTTATGCCGTTACTCGGTATTCCACCAGTTTTCTCATTTAAAAACCTGTCCTCCTCGCCAATCAAAGATACTCCGACTTTCTTTTTATGAAGCCTTTACTTGAGTACCCCATTATGGGCCATCAGAAATTTGTTCTCTTTGCCATGTGTCATACTCTATTAGTCTTCTTCCAATTTTTGTGGCAAATTCATTCCACAACTTGTTGAGAACATCATTTGTCATAATATTTTCCATATCTAAGTGAATGCCCTTTTCTTCCATTTTCTCATCAAGCCAGTTCCTGATGTCTTCAGTTTTCAAGCAGTCCATGATGACATACTGAACAGAGTCATCCCCTCCACAAACATCGCACAGTGGAGATTTCACCAGTCGAAGGCTGTGCAACTTTGCTGTGAAATTCCCATTGCCAGTGTACAATTGCATACTATAATGGTTTATGCGTATCCATTTACAGTTCAAGATTATTGATGCAATCGGATAATAACATGCACGATCACAGTCGCATAGTTTTAACAACTTAGCTATCACTAATGAAAATTGAAGTAATGTAAACTACGGCGGGTAAAGTGGACCGCTGCCACTTTAACTGCAATAGGCAACGTGCAAATTTCGCAAATATAGTTGAAAATGATACAAACACATTTGTATAACACGCAGCACTAAAATGGAAGGCAACTGTGAAAGCGAAGTCGAACAATCTGCCACGAGTAGATCCTGATATGCTACTTGATTACTTCAATTCCCATTGTTTTGTGGAACCTGAAATAAGAGGTGTCAAATTACAAACGTAAGAACGTGTCTCATATCGCACAGTTGTGATCTTCAAAGCGACAGTACGCCTACATCGCACGTTAAAACTTATTTGTTTGTATGTTTTATTGAGGTACGTATTATTATCATCTATGTTTATGTTTACGATTGCTAAGATTCAAAATTTAAAATTAAAATATGGAATAGGTATTACATTCACAAGAATAATATAATTGTAATGAAGGCGACTGCAGTGAGTGTACTGTGTTGTCGTGCTCCATGCTTGATGTCTGCTATCAATTAACTTGTTATTTAGAAATAAAACTTAATGTTGTGTTGAGAAAGAAGGTTACAAATATTTCCGGATCCTGAACCACGTTTCAGTATTCATAAAACACTTTTTTCGCTTTAGAAATGCCCGATAACGAGCAGCATGGTCACAGTAGGCCTAAAGCTAGCACGCTAGTCACTACCCTACAGCTACGGGCTGGTGGCGGGCAGAACGCCGCACTGTCGTCCGGCAAACCTGTATTTCCGCGTTCCACCTCGTTTCTAAACACTATATCTGAGGCCTCAAATATAGTGTTTAGTAACGAAAAAATAATTTAAAAAATAACTTACTTATCTTTGTTCCTTCTGTTTTGTGTACCTAACATACTTTTTATTATTCTGACTTCCCAATAACGTGTGTCTACACTTTCTTTTTCAAATGTAAGAACTGTACACATAAGCAGAAAACGTAGATACGGTAGATTGAGAAACACTTCATACATGGCATGAGATTAAATACAGCGAAGAAAATCTGTAATAAAAGCATAAGAATTTGTTTNTTGAGAAACA
The DNA here is from genome assembly GCA_002778355.1 of Clitarchus hookeri. Lineage (NCBI taxonomy): Eukaryota > Metazoa > Arthropoda > Insecta > Phasmatodea > Phasmatidae > Clitarchus > Clitarchus hookeri. Next base: position 10,989 of record NQII01009454.1, on the reverse strand, counting down.
CTTCATACATGGCATGAGATTAAATACAGCGAAGAAAATCTGTAATAAAAGCATAAGAATTTGTTTCATTCCTCAAAAGCTGTTTTCTTTCTGTTTATTTAAGGGAAAAAGGTTATAAAAGTAACACAGCTTACTTGCGTAAAACGCGTAGGCCTATTTAGTGTTAATTTTGTGGACCAAGTCGCGTAATTTTTTTGTAACGTCCATCTTAGTAACTTAGAAATTACGTTTCTATTTAACTTAAATTGTTAGACTAATGAAAAATAACTAGGGACAAATCAAAACAACTTAAATTTATTAGAAATTGCTATGTTTCAAAAATACCGTATAATATAAACCAAACTTTTTGTAAGAGGGACTCTGATCCCCACCGAAATAATTTAACGTTTAATTTGCATGGCTTAACATTGCGACATGTTATTATTTAGGCATACAATGTGAATATATCCTAAATATATCTGTACTCTTGAAGCTAATGTACGAAGTTATATTAAATTAATAAAAAAAATATCTATACTAAATTCTGTCTGTTAGGCCTTACTTGGAATGTATAAACTTACAAAATGTAAAATTTACGTTCTGTGGCAAAATGTTTTGTAAACATATTTATATGCCTTTATTATTATGAAATACGTTAACATATTATTTTATGCTCACGTCTACATCACATACGAATTGCTATACGCCTTGTGGTGTGTATTAAACAATATCATAGTACCGTTATGTAGGTTAGGTCAGATGTAACTAGAAGACATTAAGAAGTCCAGTGTTAAAACTACCTACATAGGGGAAACATAAATACGTTAAATATAACTACGTACGTCAACATGGTCTTCGCAAACAAAAAGAACTGATTTTGGAGAAACATCTTTAATGTCTCGCCTAACTGCGTTAAACCACGTCTTCCTGTTTGTTTGGTTTTTTATAACTAACAGATATTTTATCGTGTGTTTTGCGAGATGCACTAGTACACTGTGGTACAATAAACCATTTCGATGGTTTTGGTATACTTGACTCTATTGTCTCTTTCCATTACTTCAAACAGTTTCTATTTAACCAAATACGCATCACCGCTGAAGTAAACAAACGCGACGGCCGAGGTTGTATCTGACTTGTGACGTCACGGAGTGAGCAGGCGCATTTTGGCGGGCGTTTCAAACGTACAACTTTCATCCAATAATACATTTTTAAAAACTAATATTTAAATCGTGATACTTTGTAAATACATTTCTAACTCATACATGATTGAAAACCAAGCGCCAGCAAAAAAACTTGCGTGTTGTCTATTGGCAGGGCCACTTTAGTAGACTCGCGTCATTGTTTTTCGAATGGTGTTGTACAGTAAATTATTTACTGTTGCGCCGCCCTCAGTCACACGAACCACGTGCGAGTGATCGTGATGATCCCTTCAATACAGGATTCGCTAGACCTGCTGTGTGTTTGTGAACATGGTTAAACACAAGGCAGATTCTGAAAGTCATCCTTCACAGGTAAACCGTTAACCACCAGCTATCGTAAAAAAAAAATCCAACTACAACAATGTGCACAAGATTACGATTACAAGGCAAATGAATTAAAACTTAATACAAATATTAAATAAGTAAACAAGTACTTCGTGACTCTTTCTTTATATATTTCTTGTTGCTGAGTTTTACACTTGGTTGAGTTTTTTTTTTTTTTTGTTTCAGTCTCTTTCTTTTGTGGTAACGCGGATTAAAAAAAATATNGGTTAAACACAAGGCAGATTCTGAAAGTCATCCTTCACAGGTAAACCGTTAACCACCAGCTATCGTAAAAAAAAAAATCCAACTACAACAATGTGCACAAGATTACGATTACAAGGCAAATGAATTAAAACTTAATACAAATATTAAATAAGTAAACAAGTACTTCGTGACTCTTTCTTTATATATTTCTTGTTGCTGAGTTTTACACTTGGTTGAGTATTTTTTTTTTGTTTCAGTCTCTTTCTTTTGTGGTAACGCGGATTTAAAAAAATATTACTAACAATAATTTAAGTAATATCAAAAGGTAGAAGTTTTACATTAAAGAGGTGCACTTCATGGTAATTTGTTAAATATACATTACATAACCAACAAAACTTTTTTTGTTTGTTTGTTTACATCTAGGTGGAGTTATCCACACAAAATTTTCAAAAATGTTTTTATAACGGCTGCGAAATTATGAGTTTGTTGGGCTCAGGATACCCAAATTTTAAGAAAATAAATTACATGCTTCTTATTATAACTGCAAGAAAAAAAATTATGTTGACAGTTCTTTGTAGTCAAGACGAGAAAATATAATTTTGTAACATGCAGGCTTTCCTGTTTAACTAGGTGCTCCAGTGGGGCAGATCCACTGCCATTAGACTGGAGTAAGAACAGTTAGATGGCAATTTCTAACACGCGTAGTCTACTCTTGAAGTCGGCTTACACATCATGGCTGGAAAGTTGGCCAACGAGTTGGACCGCACTAAACATGAAANTGTTTTGTAACCACATAATAAATTAATTATCAGCAGAGCTTAAGAAAAGCAGAGGAACTAACTACATGACGAGAATGTAGTGAAGGGAAGAAGGTCACGTCAGCGCCATAGAGCTACGCACAGGAAATGATAAATCCACAGAGTAGTGGTTTGACAGAGGAACCGTTACTCGTGGTTNACAGAGTAGTGGCTTGACAGAGGAACCGTTACTCGTGGTCACAGTTACAAGTAGATTGACCAGCAATATTTTACTTTTAGCCAAGGTTTTTCACAAATTATTGGTTCATGATTTTTTTTTTTTTGGAGAAATAACAGTAGATAATAATTACGTTAATGAAAATAAACTATGTATTATACCACAAGTGCTGCTATCTTAACAGATTGAACAAAACACAAAACATGAGAACTTCAACACACATTTTGAAAACACATAAATTACAAATAGACAACACACATTTATTTTATACTAGAAGAAAACCTAAATGAACAGTTTTTATGAAACCGTAAACCATATAAATAAACACATTACCTTTTTAGAATTTATACAAGTTATGACACACTAAATGTTAAATAACCTTTTTTTTAAATACAAATTTCAAGTTTAAGTTTGAGCATGAAATAAATAGTTTGCCAGCAGATAATTAACAGTAAAAAAAATTAAGGACGACCAGACTTTGCCAAACAAAAGCGAAATTTACCCGAATAAGGGCGAAGACAAAAAAAGTATAAGAAAAACACTAATGGTGCCACAGAATGGCACATTACATACTACTAATTTGAAACACCTACCATAAACGCAGACACATTGTAACGATTTCAGCATTGAAAGTTATGTTTATGTTTTAGTCTTGTTTGAGCTGTATGTTTATTTATTTTGGAGACATAATTATTTTTTTTTAATTTTAAAGCCTCTTTCTTTAGGTAGGCCTATAGCTAGTTTTGTATAATGATGACATCATCTCTAAATTCTAAATTTACATTTACATAACTTTTTGTTTGTTTACTTTTTACGTTTTGACATTTGTATTTATTTTATTTGTTACGCAGGAACTGAGCTCAGATATATCTGGCAATGTTAATGTTATTTGTATCATTGTTTTTCTCTTTGCATTTCTACCTGGTTTTATCCAGCAGTTTGGCCACGAGTAAAGGTATCAACTACATGTTTGATTATACTGTGACGTAGAAGGAAGTGACGTCGTTTAGGAATTTCCCGTGTAATTAGCGTCATCATGCGAACCCCAGTGACTAATTACTCTCTCCTCAGACGCCATCATGAGCGGATCAGTGTAAGATTTTGTCTGCGAGATTTGCATATAAATTTTGATATTACCGCCCATCGTAAGAGTTGGCATGGTGTTAGAGAGGCAACAAGTTATTTTTAATATGCGGGGCATGGAAGAACAGACCCGGGGCGCATTGTATTTAGTTTTGGATCATTACTTTATAAAATATTCTAAGTCATTTTGTTATCTTTAATAATTTCAACACGTTTAACAATCATACATACCTCCAAAATATTAGAATTTTGTATTCTCCATCACTCGTCCGCCCGTCCAGGCGACTAATGTACTGCGACCGAGTACTTCACGTGACTCTTACTAGATCGCAGCACCTGCACTAAGTCTTACAGCGTGGGTCCACTTTAACCGAAGGGTCCACAATACCCACACTTCCCCTAACTGCAGTGTCTAACAGCTGCCTTTCTATCAGCTGCATACTGGACAGCTGCTTACCGGCTAAATGAAGGTAGATTTTGTGCCTGTCAAATGGGTGATTTTCGGCCAGCTGATACATCCCTTGACCCCTGAAACTTACTATTTTCCATAAGTGAGAGCCAATTTTATATTAATCTACTTTATTATAAATGTGCTAATCACTTACAGTCTCTTAATATTCTCTCGTTAATTACAAATATACGATCAAAATGTCCGAATGCCCGTTGCTCACGAAACACGCCCAACTTTCTTACAGCCCATCGGTTAGTCCCAGTCGCTTCNTCCTTCGTCCTCGTACTTTCACACACCACACGCGTCCGGCACTAATAACCCTTCAAAACTTCCGACACAGAGGCACGCCGCGGCTTATATAGCCAAGATGGCCTGGCCTAGAAGGTTCTCGGCACTTCGTGCACACCTATGGAGCTGATGAACACCCTCCACCGGGTGAAGATGACGTCGTACTAGGGGAACCACAGCTACGCCCGCCAGAGGGAGGGTGCGGTGAGAAGGCGAAGCGACCGCATATAACACCGCAGGTGACAGTAAGTTTATTTAAGGTTCGTATTCTATCTCAGCAATAATAATTATCATGCGCTATTACTGTGCTGAAGCTAGGGTTAAGTTAATGTAAAGATCATAAAAACTAGTTAACGTTTAGAGGAGGACTCGACAGGGTCTTTGAGGACTTACAACGTAGATGAGTCGATAAGTTGTCTGGCCATGTTATTGTTTGTTCATTTCTTCGTAGTTGATGTTGAATGAAGGAAAGAGAACTGTGACCACACGTATAAAACACTGATCAAAATAAAATCAGAGATAACTATCAAATCGCTGTGAACACGACGATAGTATAATTCATGAATGTGGCGTCACAATCGTGACCACTGCCAAAAATCATACACAAAAATAAACATAACGGAAGGCACAGCATTCCAGAATTGGCGATCTATTGATTAAGGATAGAGAACAACGATGTTCCATGCACCCAAGCAGTATTGTTTGAAAATTTGGGATACATGGCAATATATCTCGAACTTCTTCTTGTCAGTCAGTGTGCAGAAACACAGCTGTATTGATGGCTGGGCTTAAACCATCTGTTCAGCTTCTTCAACGCATGAGCGTAATAGCTTAATAATCACAGCCACAGAGGAAATGAATGTTTTTCAAACTAATTTGATAGTATTATTTCCGCACTCAGAAAGCATACGATAAAACTTTCACACGCCACGTAGACAAACGCACCCTAACCTATTATTCATCTATGTTGCGAAGAAAAATTATAAAAACAACAAAATTGCACAATTAACTAAATTAGGACTATTGTATTTAGTGATTAAAGTACAATTGATCCACAAAGTGTCCCTGTACGACGGCAAATTCGAAGAAGGCCATATCGGCAAGTGATTTTACAAAGGACAGAAGTAGGTCCAGCTGGCAATCAACTAAGAGACGAGACTCCGCAACAATTACAGCTTCTTTGAAGTACGGAATTCCCCGCTCTTCGCGAATAGAAGTTGTTACTGGTGGGACATCTCCAAGCCTTTAAACACGATATACATCTTAGACTTGGCGGTAAATTGATGGGAAAAGACTTGAACAAGCAAAGAATATAGCCTGGATTAAGATAGGTCAGTCTACCATTTCGATTACCCGTATGTTTGGACAATGCCCTTAGCAGGAAGAAGTCCATATAGTTTATTTCGAATGAGTTTCCACCGAACAGGGATTTGTTCCTTAATCGAGTTGATGATAGAAGCACACATATCTGACTGGAATTCTTAATGACGACCATTGGTGAAGTACGAACCATTTGATGAACCAGAAGGAATGAAAATTTTATCTTTCGTAGGCAATGGATATAATGGTTATTGTTTACTTTTGTTATCATGTAATTCTAGTTAAGAAAATGTACCGCACTAATGGGTAGAAACTGACAAACCTTTCAAATATTTGAGAGCTGATTGAGAATAAGGCTACATGAGAATTGATAAAAGGACGTATTACAACATGACGGAAAGTGCTGTGACATTAAATGACAATGTTCCAATGGACGGGAAAACCAGAAAATCACGATTGTAGTGATGAGGTGTGGAGTGCGTTGTCTTCCAGAACTAGGTTATTTCATTGGTAAGAATCTCTACTACAATAATACAAACACTTTCTCTAGAAACAAACATGTTTGCTTAACTTGCTCGTAATTAGGAGATCGTGGACTGACTCCATGCTGGCCTAATGCCGTGTGAGTGGTTTTAAGCCATAATCTAGAACAATGCCCACGTAGCAATTTACATTGTTTCACATTAATTCCGTTTTCATTAGAATAGATAACTCCTATGTTTGTTCGCAAGGAAACAAATATCACTAGGCTTCGTAGATCATATTAAATCCATGTAAAGGAGCAATGGATCGTTAAAGTGCAGTCCTGGGATATCTTGTTGATCGAAGAAAACACCATATCTAAAAAAGAGAGAGAGAGAGAGAGAGAGAGAGTCGACACAGTCTTAATCCTATCAGCACTCGACATACTGCCATATAACCACTTAAGACTGCAGGTGAAACGAGCCATATCACGTTAGAACTATTCAGTTAAGACGCAAGGTGTCGTAATCACCTAAATTAAATCAAGAGACAACGAATACAGACTGAATATAGTAACGTATAATATCTGCAGTAGGTAAGTCATAATTTCGAATAATTATTAACTAAGTAAAAGCACTATGCTACTCTTAACAAACCGAATGCATTTATTAATTCTCAAGTAGTAACTGCATTACTAAACAGAAGTTGGCAAGACATGACAACGCCGCCAAGATATATTGCAAAAATCCCAGAGATGTCCGTTAATTTTTTATAGTATACAAGTGTATTTGGCTACAATAATTGAAAAAGTCATATTATTGTGTAATTATGGTCATCTGCAAATATTTTATACATATGTACTCATGCAATGCATATGTTACTATTAACAGTGCATATATGCGAGTGCATAATTACTACTTACTGAATTGTAATAGTTGGTACAAATTGCATAAATTTTACAAGTGATTAAAATAATGTTTTAAAACACCTTATGTTAAATTGCCATAAACACAATACATGCGAATCGATATAATCTGGATTTATAAACTACAGTCACGACTGAGGAGTTTGCACTTTTTAATTACAGATGTGCTATTAAGAAAAACATTGCGTCGCGNACTACAGTCACGACTGAGGAGTTTGCACTTTTTAATTACAGATGTGCTATTAAGAAAAACATTGCGTCGCGAGGATCATTGGTGACCTCATGTTATTAAAAATTTTATTACAATAGGTTTGGTGGTGAAAATGATATAAAGGGAGGACAAACAGACAGACATACAGGCAGACATTCAACCGAAGGGTGAAAATGCACAAACCCAAGTTTATGCGATATTAACGGAAATGCATAGGAGTTGTCAGACGCACGACACGGCGAATGTACCACACAGTAGTAATTTTCCTCTTTTGCAATGCGCCTCTGTATCACCGACTTCCCGCAAAGTTTTGTAAATATCACCGCAGTGTACTTTGCTACCGACCAGAACGTAGGTGGTGTCCTCATTTCTACAGAGTTTGAACAAAGGCCATGACCTCCCGTGCTCGGACCACACTGCGAACAGAGACTGCGGTAAAGAAGGCGGAAGCTGCAAAGGCTTGCCTTGCGCATGCGCTTGCGTCGAGGACGTTGAGAAAAGACCATAAGAAAAAGAAGCAAAAACAGAAAGAATGTAAAAAAAAAAAAAACTGAAAACGAACTGATTCCGAAACACAGTGAGGCGATCGACGAGAATCAACAGGAAATGGAAGTTCTTGTTTACTTCCTCTATCTCTCCTTTTACTTAGACAAAAGAGAAAAGGCAGTGGAGATAGCAAAGATCCCGACGAAGAAGCAGAATCACCCCTCTCCCCCATTTTTCCCGCAGCCATTAAACGTAGGGTCGCAAAGGTTGTCGAGGGTTGGCGGATTACACTCCCTGCAGCCGTCACTTGGAGGTAATGGGCAGCGCGGAAAACGTTATAAAGCGCGTAAAGGGAAGGGGGGCACGGTTTATCCTCTGGGCGGAAAATAAGCCCTTCCCAGCGGTTTAACACGAACGGTCCGAAATACTGCCGAATTTGCATTTCGGCGAGCGGAGATTGTAACAAAAGACGCCCCTTCGGAGTGGCTCGCCCCATTCTGGGATGGAAGGGAAGGTCGACAAGCCCACAGGTCAGCAAAGCGCTCGCCCGCTCCATTTGAAAAGCGCGCACATGCGACCACGTTCGATCCGACTTGAAGGCCCTTCCTTCAAGATGACGCCAGTTGAACAACGTCAACGACGTTACTTTGTTGATAAGGTAGAAGGTTAATCCTTGGAAATTTCCTTTTATACGAGGGCATAAATATTATGACCGTTTTGTTATTCGCGTTTCATTTATGTCTTGAATTTGCCAGTGTTGAAGTTGTCTGAGTTTATTACATTTCCAACATAACATCAGTAACGAATTCCCTGAGTTTCCCACACTGCGACGAAGTTCACATGATAAGTTATCCTGCTGACCCTTGCGTTTGCAGCAAGCACAGTAGGTATACGCCATAGCCAGTAGACTGCTGCCTTTGCAGTAAGTAAACTCTACACACTCCAGCAGTCCGGGTTTTAAAGGTAAGAAATTAGAATTTCCATATTTTTTAACAATGCCGTATTTGCCACGACGCTGTGGGTGGTTCTGAATAGCTGTAACGCACTGCGAATGGAGTTATTCCCTCCAATATTTTATCTTATTATTTTATGATAAAACTTTTAAAACCAATTTCCCAACCTCTCCCCCTGACACTGCAGATCCTTAAAATTTTACACATTTTATTCAAGGCTACCAGCAATACTGAAATCGACACCAATAAAATCTCTCAGAACGGTTTATTTTTAATTCAATCACCTAACTTCGTATTTACTCATGAGAAAACGTCAATTTTCCGGGCATTTATTGTGGGCTATTACGAACACGGCAGCACGCAATCAAAAATGAAACAGGCTGTAAAGGAAAGCATGAATAATTTGTCATCGGAAACTCGTAAATAATGCCGAGATAACGCCTCATGACTTCTTCCATCTTCCAAAATTCGTTTGCAATGCCTTTACTTTTTTGAAACCTTGGTCGTCAATTCACCTGCGTTACAAACTCCCCGAGGCTGGTTTTCATACCAACACTTGCGACGGAGATGCGAGCCATAATCGGCACGTGTCTTGTTTTGGCAGCATACGCGATTCTTAAACGATTAGCGCGTTGCTTGCGAGTTGGTTAAAGTTTCGAGCACGTTCGAAGTCACGACCCTTCCCTAAGCGACGCGCATTCCCTTAACCTCTCTCCTTGTACTTGTGAAAACGGCGCACGACTTACATAGTTTCCATAATTGAGACACAATTCAATGGCGGATAAACTATTTTTAAGTGGTCGCGTATACTGTTCTTACGTCATGTAAATGGAGAGGCGCTAAAGATTTAATACTGGAAAGTAAAAAAGCGTACCTCAAAAATCGATGGATTAGGTACCTTTATATTTATCTGGTACTCGTTCGTTTTCTCGTGGTTTGATGCAACACAAGTCCTCGTATGTTTAATGACAATCAAATAAATAAATTTAAAAAATCTCGATGAAATAAAGAATATAAATAGTATCATAAAACTTTATATGTTTATAGACACATATTTTTTATGGGAAGGAACGTTCCACGGATCCCATGACACTATCTATAAAATGTATGATTAATTTTCGTTGTTTGTATTGTTAAAAAAGTTTTTTAGAGGAAAATAATATAAGTTTCAAAACTTTAAATTTTTTAAGAGAATAACAACGAAAAATTTAAATTGTTACTTTCCGAATCTTGTTATGAACACGTATTAAAACGTTCCAAGTCTGCTACCATAACTACTCGACTACCGAGCACATGTTACTACAAAAGCAAACATTTAAATGCAAACATTTTCTATTTTTCTATTACTCTTCGTATTGTGTTTAAGTATTACTGCTTTTCGCAGGTTTTTGTGTTCGCTTTTCAAGTTTTAAGGCATCAGTTCAAGAATTTCACGCCAAAGCAGAACTTGAAAACGTACTTCGCAATTTTTAGCCTCACACACAGGGCTCAGAAAATTATTGGATTCTCAAACGACTTGCAAAAGGGAGAATAGCCAACTTTGTTCTTGAATTTACGCCCAATTTGCGAGATATTTAAGAGACAGTCCATTCTTTTCCGCGAGGAGTTTGCGGGACCGAAAACGGAATGTTAAAGAATACCACAGTCAGTCTCAGCTCTTCGTTTTTTCGTTTTATCAACTTTAGTAATTAGCTGGTTTTCTGTTAGTTTTTGCGTAACTTTTTAAAAAAAAATTAAAAACGAGACATTCTTCTGAACTTGTCATATTACGTAGCGAACTATACTGAAAAGTCATCTACAGAAAGTCATGATACCAATTAAGTACATTTTTTAACTTCAAATGTACGGATTTTCCAGCTACTTCAAGACCAAAGAGATCCTGGCAATTATTTATATCCGCTTTCGGTAATCGTTTTAAGGAAAGTGGTACGAGAAACAGTTACTTAAAATGCAAACGAAACATATTTTAACTGGCATCATTCAACGCGGAAAGATTTCATTATTTCAAAGATGTAAGTAGCATGAAGGAGTGAAACGAAGTTGATGTTTCCAACAGTATATTAGGTATATCACTAAGTTTATAGTATATTAGGTATATCACTAAGTTTATAGTATATTAGGTATATCAC
>NQII01009453.1:35029-50662 GCA_002778355.1 Clitarchus hookeri | reverse complement strand
TGTTGTCTTGGATTTTGGGTTTCAGCCCCTTCAAGTCGACTTCGACGTCACTGAAAATACAGCATACAAAAGTATAAAAAAATAACGCGCGCATATATGTGAACTGTAATAGTTGTGCTGGTGATTGGTTAAGCAGTGTTTATGATATAAAAAACCTCTTAATTCATTTGAAGTTAGCGAGCTAGGCGGCCACGTACTTCACTTTCATGTTTCTCTGCCTTTAATGTAGGCGAGACGTTCAGTNTTGAAGTTAGCGAGCTAGGCGGCCACGTACTTCACTTTCATGTTTCTCTGCCTTTAATGTAGGCGAGACGTTCAGTTCTGTTACCCCAGTCGTAAATTTAGCATTTTTATAAATCATATATTCACGTCGAAAATCGACTGTGACGGACGCGTATAGTACACTTAGGTGGATATATAGTACAATTAGATGGATAAAGTTTATTTCGTGTTTTTAATATGTAAATTATTTCTGGTTTAAAATATAATTTTTTGTAAATTAGTATTAAATTATTAGGTNATTTCGTGTTTTTAATATGTAAATTATTTCTGGTTTAAAATATAATTTTTTGTAAATTAGTATTAAATTATTAGGTGGTTTATTTATTAGATTAGTTTGTATACGTCAAAGTGATTTGAAATCATTAATTGCTTATTCGTCAGTTATTCATATAGGCTCGGTTTTAGGTGGTATTATAACCATACATTGTTGGGGTATTTTTGGTTCTGTTATTATGATAATTGTTCATGGGCTATGTTTTTCCGGTTTGTTTTGTTTAGCAAATATTGAAATATTGTTTGTTAATGATTAGGTAGTCGGAGATTATTTTTTATTAAAGGTTTAATTAATGTTATTCTCATAAAACTTTTTGTATATTGTTTGCCATACAAAGTACTTTTGAGCTGTGTTAACCACATTACGGTTGCATCATTGATATTTGGCTTGCATGTAATAACGGTTGTATTTCTATGAAATAGCACGTTAAATAAAACGCATTTCTATTCATTCACTAAGAATACACATATATGGTTACATTTAATGGGTCTTATTTTCATGTATTTGTTTATGTTGTTAAGTTATGGTTTATGGTTATGTTTGTTATTTTGCCCGAGCAAAAAAGGTGAGTTCTTTCGCACAAAAATCACAGCTATGAATTAATTTGATAGTCTGCTGTGACGTTGCTGCGTATGCTGCAGAAGTTAAACTATAAATACTTAAATAAGCGACTATCTTCTGACAGAATCACAACTGTATGATAATACTTTATTCACTTTCTGTATAATACTATGAAAAATTATATCGGCCTGGCGTTTTTTCAGAGATCTATCGCATGCCACAGAAAACACTAGTTTGGCATAGACTCACGTGNTATCGCATGCCACAGAAAACACTAGTTTGGCATAGGCTCACGTAATCTGCTTTGCAAGGTTTGACAGTTGATCTATGTAAGTTTTAGATATAATTTTATGATTTAAAATATTTATATAGTAGTATAATTTTAAGAGTTTATCGCTGTTCACTTGTATCCGCCATTTTATAATCTCAAGACAGTAAAAATTGGGGTTGGCGGCACAGCACTTGAACGACGTAGTAACACAAGTATTTTTTTATTCCTGTTATTTTTAGCGTAATACATTTGGGTGTGGCAGCATTCAAATTTGGTTGCGTCTTTGTTAGCATTAACACTTCAACAGTACATTTCCATTACGCAATCATAACACCATGCAAATGTTTAACATTTTTAAATTTGTAACAACATTTTAAACCTCACTACAACTAAATGTTTTAAGAAATGGTTCAATACTTACGCTTTTTTGTTGCAGCAACATGTCACTTTTTTCTGTGCAGGGGAGCAACGTTTGAGCAACGAAAAATTACAGGTCAGTTTTTGTATACCCAATAAGTGAAAAGTCCTGATGGGGAGGAGGGTGCATACTCATGGCCTGGCCAAGGCGCTTTAGACGTCAAAGTGGGGTCTGAACCGCTTATCCACACACGCTCTGTCAACTCCAATGAAACGCGATGGCGTCCCATTATGCACGAACCACATGCGTTGCATCAGGTCCGGCGGGACATCCAGTAGTGGCCATTGTAACTGTCGTTACAGGAAGTTAGAGTACGTTTGGCCTGCGAAGCGCTTGGTGTCCGACGTGCGTTGGATGACGACAGTGAAATACGCCTAGCCACACACACTCCATGTCCGTATGCACCACACTCTGTAAACAAACAAATCAGTGTGTATCGATTACCAAAAGCGGATACAGTGATATGGACCCANCGTATGCACCACACTCTGTAAACAAACAAATCAGTGTGTATCGATTACCAAAAGCGGATACAGTGATATGGACCCATAACTCAGGAACCATCAAAACTTGGACGTATGTTCATATTTAGGCTACTGTTTCAGGGGTACCGTCCACACCCCAATTAGATCCCACACATACCCACACATCCTGCATACGGGAATGAGAAGTCTAGCTAGAGTGCATCCAAAACAGTCGCAGAAAAACTCGGGGCTCCATCAGGTGCTGAAACCAAAAAGGCATATTTGCAGAGCGGCAGTAGTTCGCCGACTGCGGAGCCTGGAGGCGCCATCAGAGAGTAGATCTCTATACAGAAGCGAAATGGAGAGGTGGTTCCTTCGATGCGGCCGAACACTTCCTCTCATTGGCTGCCCGAGGCTCTTGAGAGGAGTGTAGTGGAGAGAGTTGGGCGGCTCTTAACACTGAGGTCTTGAGAGCCGATGAATTTGAAGCGAGGTGAAAAACGATCAGCGCTGGAATGAAAGAGAGGGGGAAACTGGAGATCCCCGAGAAAACCTGCCCATCAGCGGCATCATCCTGGCACGATTCCCACATGCAAAAATCCAGGAGCGACCCCGCAGGAACCGAACTCGGTTCGCTTAGGTGGGAGGAGAGTAGTCTAACCACTACACCACCGTCAACCCCGCGACGCNACACAGAGGTCTTGAGAGCCGATGAATTTGAAGCGAGGTGAGTAACGATCAGCGCTGGAATGAAAGAGAGGGGGAAACTGGAGATCCCCGAGAAAACATGCCCATCAGCGGCATCATCCTGGCACGATTCCCACATGCGAAAATCCGGGAGCGACCCTGCAGGAACCGAACTCGGTTCGCTTAGGTGGGAGGAGAGTAGTCTAACCACTACACCACCGTCAACCCCGCGACGCTNGCAGGAACCGAACTCGGTTCGCTTAGGTGGGAGGAGAGTAGTCTAACCACTACACCACCGTCAACCCCGCGACGCTCTGGAAACAGGTTTTGTTCCTGATTGGCTACTCCGTACTGTGGAAGGTTCCTATTGGCTGGGCTGTTGACTGGTGAGAATGTTACCAGGCGTTGATTGATGAGCGGGTTTCTAACATATGCCCGCCAGTGATGCCATTCTGCTGGCGTGTACGAATGGAGCTCGNGCGTTGATTGATGAGCGGGTTTCTAACATATGCCCGCCAGTGATGCCATTCTGCTGGCGTGTACGAATGGAGCTCGCAGTATAAGCGACTGTTTCACCTCTGTATTTGTATGTGATCTAGCGTGTTTTTTCGCTGTTGCATAGCACGTCCAACGACTGTTTAGTGACTTCATTACGGGTTTTGTGGTCGCTGACGGAGCGGAAACCTGCGTAGGTTTTCCCAGCGTAGTAATATTTCCTCCGACACTGACAAGTCTGTGAGTCGTAAACCATCAATCACAAAATAAACGTACGAATGGTTTATCTTGAGTGGTTTTGAAGCGTGCTTTCGATACCGTAGTTATGCCACACATTAAAGATTTTATCTTTGTATATATAATTCTTCTGTACGCGTGTATGTCACGGAACTCCTGCTAAACGGCTGGACCGATATTGATGAAATTTTTTGTGTGTGTTTGAGTGGATCCCTGGATGGCGTAGATTCACAATTGGACCCGGTAGGAGGCGCTGCGATCGGAATCCAGGAAATGTCCTTTTTTTACGAAATTTTTTTTGTAATTTTTTTTAAGATTTTTTGCATATCAGAATACATAACGACAAAATTTCACCCCCTCCCCAACCCCCAATTTTTTTAATGAAAAAAAAACAACAATAAGTTTATGAATAATTGACGTGGTTTTTATATTTAATATTTTTCGCATATCAGAACATATACAATTTACGGAGTGTTATACAACATGCAAGTTTGTTCAACAAATTATAACATCCATAAAATTCAAATATAAGTAACTTATATTTATAGGTTGTGTGTTTATTACAGAACAATGCCACGTCTCCGTGGACGAGGAGGAAATATTGGTTGACGTACACGGAATTCACAAATAGTCCAGACCCGTCAGTTAAATAGAACGGCAGAAGATCAATTGACGGACAATGCAAATTTAAGAGACCAGGTTGCAAACACACGTGCAAATGAAAGTCAAAAGCAACGCAACGAACGCCTTCGAGCTAATGCATTGAAACAAAGACAGGCGCGTCAACGAGCCACTGACGCGCACAGAGCACATAAACGACAGCGCCTGCAAGTACATCGCTCATTGACACGTGCATCACTTCTCCGCCTTGCGTTTGAATATGAGTCGGACATCGCCTATTCGTCACATTCAGAAATTGTCATCGGCGCTATGGACAAAGAATGCCAACACTGCCATGCATTCAATTCAAAGGAGAATCGGCCGGTTTCTACTGCGCGGCTGGAAAAGTTGTACAGCCACCATTGAATTCGCCGTCAGAACCACTGAAAACACTATTGGCTGGAGCCACACCTCAATCAAAATTGTTTTTGCGTAAAATTTGTAAATTCAATCCTTGCTTCCAAATATTATCATAAAATTGGTTCTTTAATGTCAATGCCTGATGTCGATCCAAAATTCTTGTAAATCTACTTGATGGGCGATGAGGAGCAACAAATAAACACACACTGCCAATACAACCACATCGAGCAGATGGAGGAGCGAGAAGTTGTGGCGACTTTGGAACAGTTTTTGTGAAATCGCAACCTGTTGGTCTAGTGGTTCAATACTGTTTCAAACAAACTGCAAAACAACAGCTACATGACCGTCATCAAAACAGACAAAGTACCATCTGGAGAGCACGCAGGTTGATACAATGCCCAAACCTTTAATGAAGTTGCAGTTGTTATGTTGGCGACGCGTACGAACGTCGAGATATGCGGATCCAACACAGAGATAACATGGTGCAGACAATTCAAGACAGTCATCGTTCTTACGACGCTTTGCAATATCCATTGATATTTTGGGAAGGAGAAAATGGATACCATTTCAACATCAAACAAAGAAATCCAGCGACAGGTACAATCTACACATTATTTTCCTTTTTGATTTTCTGTACTATTAATTTATTTTTGTCTTATTTATAAGATGCAGAAACCAACATAAAATAATCGCGATGAACTTCTACGCATTTCGGTTGATTATTCGTCCAAATGAAGACAACAACATTCTCCGATGCCACCAGCTATTTCATCAATACATCGTAAATATGTATGCGAAAATTGAAAGCGAGCTATTACGGTACATCAAGTATAATCAAGCGATGCTGCGTTCTGAGGAGTACATTCATTTGCGTGATGCTATTGTCAGTATCGTAGATAAAACAAATAATATCAACGACATCGGAACCGCATATATTCTTCCGTCATCATATATATAGGAAGTCCACGTCATATGTAAGAATACATTGAAGACGCCATGACTTTCGTGCGCGCGTACGGCTGAACAGATTTGTTCATTACATTTGCGTGCAATCCCAACTGGGATGACATTAAAATTTCGTAATTGTATGGTCAAACAGCAACGCATCGCCACTACACGTGTCTTCAAACAAAAATTAATATTTTTGATGAACTTTATTGCACATCACTATGTATTCGGCGAAACACGTTGCTGGTTGTATTATGTTGAATGGCAAAAACGATGTTTGCCACATGCACATATTTTTATTTGGTTGGTGGAGAAAGTATGGCCAGAAGAAATTCATGAAATTATATCAGCAGAAATTCCGGATCAGAATATCGATCAATAGTTGTTTGACATTGTTACCGCCAACATGATCCGTCGTTCAAGCGGTGATCTCAACATGACGGCGCCGTGAATGGACAATGGAAAATGTACAAAACGTTTCCCAGAAATGTATATAAACGATACTATCACTAATATCGATGGTTATCAATTGCATCGTCGTAGAGACACAGACAACGGTGGCCAATCATATCAATTGCGCATGTCAAACGGTGGAAATCCGGTTGACATTGACAATTGCGGGGTGGTTCCGTATTCGCCATTGCTGTCCAAAACCTACAAAGCACACATAACCGCTGAGTGTTCCATTTTGGTGAAGTCCATCAAATACATTTGCAAATACGTTTATAAGGGCAGCAATCTGGCTGTATTTGCAGTTCAAAATGTAAATGATAACGACGAAAAAACACGTTATCAAATGGGCCGATACATTAGCAGCAATGAAGCAGTTTGGCGCATTTTGCGTTTTCCAATACCCAACAGAGAGCCTGCTGTTCTACATTTGGCCGTGCACCTTGAAAATGGACAGCGTGTTTATTTCACTGAAGAGACTGCTATACAACGAGTATTAACTGCCCCAAAAACCATACTAACTGAGTTTTTTGAACTTTTTAACCGGCCAGGTATTTTCGGTCAATTCGCAAAGGCATTGATGTATACTGATTTGCCACGATTTTTCACGTGGAAAAAACAGTCAAAAAAGTGGGACCCACGAAAGCGAGGCGTTCCAGTTCAAGGTTACGACGGCATATTTATGGGAAATACATTAGGCCGATTATACACATTCCATCCAAAGCAACGCGAATGCTTCTTCTTGAGTTTGTTGTTGGTTAATGTTCCTGGACAACGTCCTTGCAATACTTACGAACAGTCAATGGTATTTGGTACGACGCGTACCACGATTCATGTCGCGAATTGCATTTGCTGGAAGATGACAACCATTGGGATCTCGCACTTACAGATGCAGTACTGAGTTCCTCTCCTCATCAAATTCGCCAATTATTCGCCATATTGGTGATGACAGGTTTTCATCGCAAGCTTCTGCTCTCTGGGACACATATAAAGATTCCATGTGAGAAGACATTCTGCATAGAATTCGGACCGCTGATAAAGATCCCAATATCGATTTTTTGCTGGAAATAAATAATGAGGCGTTAATAAAGATTGAGGATATTTGCATTCTCATTTCGAATATGCCACTCATTCTTTTAGGTATGCCATCGCCTAACCGCCAGCAACAGACATCATCGACAAAGATGTTCTGAGCGAACAACAGTTCGATGCGGCCTCTTTGACTGCTTTTGTTGCTAATAATGAGCAACTGATCATTGCTGAGCAATAGAACATATATGATCGAATTAATTGGTCAATTACAGCACAACAAGGCAGATTCTTGTTTTTGGATGCACCATGTGGCACTGGCAGNTCTTGTTTTTGGATACACCATGTGGCACTGGCAAAACATTTCACATCTCTTTGATACTTGCGCGCATTCGATTACAAAATCATATTGCGTTGGCAATTGCTTCATCAGGCATTGCAGCGACTTTGTTTGATGGTGGACAGACTGCACATTCAGCTCTCAAGCTGCCATTGAACGTTCACACAAATCCAGACGCAATATGTAACATAAAGGAGCATTCCGGTATGTCTAAAATTTTCCAAAAATGCAAAATTATTATCTGGGATGAATGCACTATGACCCACACCCACAGGTTTTCACTTGAAGCTCTCCATAGAACGATGAAAGATCTCAACAATAATACCAGACTTTTAAGTGGCGCTCTACTGCTGCTGTCCGGTGATTTCAGACAGACATTGCCGGTCATTCCACGCGCTACATATGCGGAGGAATTTAACGCATGTTTGAAACAATTATGCCTATGAAGAAATGTCAATACATTACTCCTTACCATAAATATGCGTCTTCAACTGCAAAACGATCCAATGGCACTGTCATCCTTCGAAAAATTGCTCAACATTGGCAATGGAAAAATTATATTGCATGGAAATACACAATNCCAATGGCACTGTCATCCTTCGAAAAATTGCTCAACATTGGCAATGGAAAAATTATATTGCATGGAAATACACAATGCATCAAATTGTCAGACAATTTTTGCAACATGGTAACCACGAAAGATGCTTTGATTGAAAATATATTCCCAGATTTGGGCGCTAATTACATTAATCATGCGTTGCTACGTGAGCGACATATTTTGGCCGCAAAAAATAACNATTCCCAGATTTGGGCGCTAATTACATTAATCATGCGTTGCTACGTGAGCGACATATTTTGGCCGCAAAAAATAACAATGTTGACGCTATTAATTTCAAAATTCAACACGTGCAACTGACGGGAATAATTCCTTGCGGACATTACTACACGCTGCATACTGAGTGTTAACTTCGAGATATATATGATTACGAGACGAGATTTTATTGACTTATTTAATTTAAAGTCTGGGTTAAAACTTGCTTAATAAAGAGATAACTATATGTATGACACTGGGAGGTGCCATGACTTGCCGGCAGTTAGCAGATGCCTCGTTTATCACTCACGAGGTGTCGCTAACAACCTCAGTTAACTCGACATTAATATTATGATTTATTTTAATGCGAAACGTGATACATCACCTCCGTAACTATAAAATTAAGTGTTAGGTTCCTGTAAAAATTTTAACATTTATATCTGTTTTTTTTTTTTACATAATATTTGTCAGTCCCACCCAACGTTCCAACTTTTATTCGACGTATTTATTAAGCACTGTCATAAATTTTGACCATATATTTGAAATTTAAATACCGTGATTCATGAAATAATAAAAGATATATATATGAACTGGAATAAATCTGTAATAATTTTATTGAATAAATATCCATCATAGTTCGTGCACTATGAAACAATACGTCTTAGTTATCACATGTACTAACTTGCAATATCAGTATGAGGAATTCCATACTTTTTGGAAACATTTTCGAGATGATATGGGCGAAACTAACACAACCCTGGAGTGTTCAGATGAAACAAGCATAAAATAAAAAGTAAGAACGTCTTCTTTCTCCAAAACTAATAAAAAAGAAAAAATACAAATTTCTCTTGAATGAAAGATTAAACTTTTCTTTCCCGTAAATCTCTCTTCCTACATCTTCTTTCGTATTCCGCGCGATTTACTGCTTCCCGTCTGAAGCGTGGATTGTGGAGGGAAAGGCTTGAAGATAGCATTTTAATTCACTGAGGAAGGAGGCGCAATTTTATTATTAATATACTAATCAAAGAGTTTCCTTTCTAAAATATGTCCTTACTTAAATGAGAAATGAGAAGGATTTATTGAAATTTATCATTAGCATTGTAATTATATAAGTTTTAAATACTTAATTGATATTTTTTGCTTTAGAAGTTATTCTTGAGTACCTTTCGCAAGTTAACACAACTTTAGAAAAAATTTTTTTAGCTCATAACGTATTAAAAAACCAAAGTTTATATGTTATCTATGGACGCCAGTAAGGCACCAGTAGAAGGACAAGGTTGTGAATATGTATATCGCTTCTTGGTTTATTTAATTTTCTTTCGCCTACTGTTGCATAATGTGAAGAGTATCCCAACGTTCTTTCGTGGAAATAATACCCCCATTTGCCATCAGCTCATCTCTGACTAGAGAGTCAGTATTTCCGAGCAGTTTGTCGGGTCTTAAATGACTAAGATCCTGTTATAATAAGAATAACATAACATTATTGTAAAAAGGAAAATAATTTTAATATAAAATATTGCATTCAAGGAATTAACCACTTTTAATTTTAATGGGAAAAAATAAAAACGTGAGGGTTGTACCAAATCTAATAACGTATCAATTAAAAGATTTCAGTTATAACTATAATAGAGAGGTACCTTTGATGGTGTTTTACACAGAAGATACTGTATTTTGTACAATAAGTGGCTCTGCACGACAGGAGAAGCAACTCAAGTTAAGGAAGTCATTTGCAAGTGGTCAACATCTCATTTTCTGTAGATAATATTTATAAATATCAACTGTCAATAACATCGTGTTGTTTATTATCTTTAGGAAGGGAGCAAGCTTTATAACGATACAATCAGACACTCGGATAAAATTAATTCACTGTAAAAAAAATTTGTAATTTTTACTGAGAAATTCGTTGTAATATTACAAATGCCTGTAAAAGTACCGATATTACGCTTGTAAAACTACTCGTTTGTGCAAAAAATATGGGTGTTGTAAAGTGTAGCTGCGTGCAAAAAGAAATGTATTTCATGTTTGAATAACGTAAAACACTTAAAACAATTCAAATAATCATAATGACACGTGACCGTATTATTCGTTAACTGTTTATGTTTCCTAGCTACACAGAACCCTTTGTTAAGAGCCGTCCAATTCTCTTAACTCAACAAGATAAATCGTAAAATGAAACAAATGTGCCTATTCTTCTTAACCAAATAACTTCATTACTATGATGCAGGTATTTGCAATTATATTTACTGCAAAAATATACGAGTATTACATCTGATATATTAATACTTCCAATTCATTTCACATATGAAGAATTTGTTTCTTTGTTCTCATGCATTATATAAACTTGTAAAGGAAACAAGTGTCCAGTTCATGCCACAATATATATATATGTATATATATATTATATATATACAATATATATATATATATATGTATATATATTATGTAAACCGGAGATGTTATTGGTACTGCAAAGAGTGATTACTAAATTCATATTAATAATTAAATAAACCTGACACACCTATTTTGTGCTATTAAAGAATCTGTACTTATTTTACTGTGGAGGCAACTGCGTGTCTATAGGCATAATTGTAACGGAAACAATTTATACACCTGTGCATATATTACAGAAGTGACGATTGTTCAATAAATTCGTATGAATAATAATTACTCTTTTCAATATCCATTATATTATTTGGTACTATTAAAGAATCAATTATCTTACGCTGGAAGAAACTGTGTGTCTAGCCGCTGTTGCACCGCGGCACCAATGGCTAGGGGGATTCGTATACACCGAAATGTGTCTTAAATAATAGTATTGAGACTGTACTAAGTGTTTGATAAGTTCTCATGAATAATATTTAGTTAGGCCCAAAATACTGACATGTGTATTAAATATAATTATACTGCAAACAGTTATTAATAAATTCATACATGTTTCAATATTCATTATGTACATCTGAAAAAAAAAATTATCTAATGGTGGAATATACTGCAAAATTATTTCATAAATCAATATGAACAATTATATAAATGTGATTAATTATATTTACATTGGTAGATACTGAAATGTGTGTATTAAATCACAGTTTTGATGCAGCAAACAGATATTAATAAATTTGCATGAATAATAATTATATAAACCTGAGAAATAACACTGCTTGTAGCCTCGGGCGATTTAATGACAAGGAGGGTTATAAATTTTTATTTTTATTTTTAAAATATGAACAAAAAATTTCCTACTTTTAAAATGTTAAATACATTTTTTAACTATAAAAAAAATTTGTTTTCAAATTTTTTTTGGAAAATAAAATTTTGCAAAATTTGGAAAAATTTTGAAAACAAAATGGCTGTTTTCATAATTTTGAAAACAAAATAGTGGCGTACTTGCTGCCAATATGGCCTCTGTAGATGTGGAATGCAAGAGCATGATGTTTACGTTTTCTTACCAAGGTTTGGAGAGTCAGTGTGTCCGTGCACGATGGTGTGTTTGAACCGCTATTTTCTAACTACTTACATTCTCACCCTACTTAGGGCAAACTTCATGAAGACAAAGGGGCAAGGGTGTGGAGACTTACCACAGTTCAGCTTCCTCTGGTTTAGTGCACATGTTTGAAAGAATATAATAATTTTGTATAAATGTCTCTTTATTATATGCAACTGTTTTAAGCTTTTGTGCGAGTGGGGCTGGTAAATTAACATCATTGTCTCCTCATAGTATACCGTATAAATTTTTCTAAGTAACTTCCTATACCACAATATGAAAATAACAAGGAATATGAGCACATATACAAATGTGCCGAAGCCAACATATTTGCAGATAGTGTTTACCTACTACACTCTTAATTAAAAACTATTGCGCAAAGTTATTATGTATTTTGCAGTTGTTGGCGGCAAAACTTTTTCTGCTCATGGGGTAATCGTTTTGAAACTATGTTTCATCTGCTTATATTTAAAAATAAAATCATAATCTTGATAAATTGTTTGTCGAACCTGTTCTCAGTGTATTGTTTATATAAATGTGCTGCCATTTTAAATGTGTAAATACTGGCCGTCTAAGCCTTGGCAGATTGTTATAAACTTTGACCAGGCTTTAGCTGGACGGCCTGCCTGATCACACCTTCAAACATTAATCCAGGACACGAGCCGTGAATGCCGAAATACCTTGCAAAAGGCAAATTACAAATACCCTTCACCGGTCAATAAACGGGACCGTAAACTTACACAAAGCCTCAGGTATAGGACAGCGTAACCCTAAGAACGGCGTCAGTTGTCATCGGGCCATCGACCAATGGGACGTCTGGAGATGGGAGTGTCCGACCGTCGCTAACCGCCGCCCTAATAAGTCTACGCCAACAGGAATAAGGTAGGAACTCTCCAAATAGTTATTTATCAGAAAGTGGCGTGATATTATACATTATAAGAATTAATTAGCTAACATCCCGTTCATCGATTTAAGGCTCCCTCAGTTAACGTTTATAATATAAAATACTGAATAAAGCCCATCTTTTACCGTTATGCTCTACCTAACTGAGTTATGTTTTACTCCCCGATAAGGTATGATAAATATCATAAATCTTATCATAATAAGGTGCACGGGAACCACGTTATTCTAACGACGTAACTAGAGGCATTATTGCTTTAACAAAAGTTGCATCTCTCATCCGTACAATGTCAAGAGTGCTAGCTAATTACGAGTCCTCACTCGCTCGCTAGCCTGACTTTTCCTATTTTGAACACGTCCCCAACATTTCCGTATGGTTTGTCATGAGTACTTTCAAAAGTATGTCATGAAACGGTGACATAAGATTTATTTACGTTTGATTGTAGATAAAAGCCCGAGGTGGCAGTGGTGGAGTGGTTACATTACTAGCGTTCCACCAGGACGAACAGGGTTCAGTTTGATTGGAGAGGGGGAAGCGGGCCAGTCCTGTCACTCAGAACGTTACAAGTGTGGCTGACATTGCCGTTGGCTGGTGGGATTTTTTGGGGTGCTTTCATTTCTACTACTTTTGCATTCCGTCTCTCCTGCACCCGCGTCTCATTTAACCCTAACTAGCGACAAAGAAAGTTCAAAATCTTTCGTTATCTCATCAACAGATCCATGCTTTTATATGAAAAAAAAAATCACTTTACATTGTAGCTTCCTCACACTAAAACTCCGTCAGAGGAAGTACAACGAACTTTAAAAATTATGTTCAATGCTGTTAGCACCAAACTGCATTCAGTAAATGTAGATTTAAGGCAAGTTGTTATTAACATATTTAATATGATCTCTGTTCACTTTGTTGCAAATTTGAGAGAAACAAAAGTGATTGACTGTTATTAAAGTATAACAAATCCTTCAGTAGCCTAGATATGGGCAAATTTTATGAGAAGAGGAATAACAATCGTACTATGAAACCTGATGGAACTTATTCTGAAGAAATAGTTCCAAAGACGGGTNATAATTCCAAAGACGGGCACATATAATGCAATCCTAGATATACACTGCAGGTTGAAATGCAATGCGGAACGCATGTTTTAGAATATTTTTATGAGAATGACGGAATATCCGCCGTAGAATATTCACTGTGTCTTAGCGAACATCTGAAGCTACAAGTATCTGAAAATAAAGTAAATGTCAACTTGACAAAGGATACGTAAAATTCTACACCAACAAGGTTTTGTTAAAGTGTATCCGAATGTAAGCATAACGTTCAGGTTAATACCTAGGGCTTCAGTGACCAATTGTTCAGCCAAACGCTTCGGTTCTGCTTCACAGAATGTGAAATAACTACTTTCGGTAACCGTGGGAAAAGACAGGTTATCTGTAGGAGCACATGATTTCGCGAAAAGAATTCCACGCATTCTTCGTCACAAGACTGTGTAGTATTTACCTACTGGACGTCTGCTATTTGCAGCAAGAATCAATCGGATGTCCCTAGTTATCGGGCATGGCGCTTCTCAGGATCGAGGGAACGATGCTGCAGTTTATGTACTACGAGGACATTATCTCTTATTTTGCCCACAGGAAGGCTACGAACNTTGCCCACAGGAAGGCTATGAAAAATAATAGAAAGAATAACATATACAAATAAGAAGTTAGTTATTAATGTGTTTTGATACTTTTGTCATTACTTAACTAAATTAGCAATCATTTTCCTTGCTATTAAATAATCCTGGTTATGTATTTTAATTTCAGTAATATTTTACACAGTAATTTTAATCTTAACGAACCACCTCCTGTCTTCTTATATCTCCCCTATTGTTTAAGAACAGTAATAAATAGTGGAGCGACGATGACAGGTCCTACTCGGTTGCGGTTTTGTCTGTTCTAACATATTTTCTGTGGCATGGTTAGTCTACCACAGGAGGGGATATTTACCTATTTTTAGATAAGTTTTGTAGAATAAATTTTGTAACTTATCATGAGT
Organism: Clitarchus hookeri; assembly: GCA_002778355.1. Classification (NCBI taxonomy): domain Eukaryota; kingdom Metazoa; phylum Arthropoda; class Insecta; order Phasmatodea; family Phasmatidae; genus Clitarchus; species Clitarchus hookeri. Next base: position 35,962 of record NQII01009453.1, on the reverse strand, counting down.
GTTTTCATTTCTTGAGGCCGTACCAAAACAAGCATGTAAAAGGTGATTCAAGTCATAAATACAGCATGCACTCAATAGGAAAATTTATATGCCGTTGAGGAGAGCATATAAAGGCTGAATATTATGTAAATATGTGTAGGTAGAAAACGTAACTTGCAATGCACTATAAATGTATTATCTATGTACAATATGTTTCCGAAACGTAAGACCAAACTGTACCAGTGGATTGCTGACGTGAAAAGAAGAAATTTGGAACATGACACCCATGACTTATGTAAAAAAAAAACTATAGAAAACCTTAAAGGTGGAGTCCGAAAAGCATATTATGTGAAATATTATGAAATGTGCTTGCGTAACAGGAAGAAAATTTGGTATACGATTTCATTAAACTGAGATCTCCGATATTAACCACAATCATGTAAAAAACAGAAGTTTGCACCCTGTTATTCCATACAACATTTTTACCTTCAGGGAAAATTGATTTTTGATGTCATCGTATTAAGCATTACGTAGTAACTAACAAAAAGGCACAATTGTGGAAACTCTTTAAGACCCACCGTTAGCGTGAAAACGCACACAAGTGTTTGAGTTGTAGCAATGCTACGGCCTGGTGGATAGGCAACACGTCCTACACCAGGTGAAAGCATGCTGGATGTAATACGGCGTTGCACGCTCAATAATTATCGCCAAGAATAAACAAGCAGCAAACAATTTACAATTAGTTAATACACTACACCTACATTTACTTGTGTTTGGTGGCACATTACGAGCAAGTGGGTAGGAACGATGACAAAACGTTTCTGTGCATCTGCCTAACTCTGGCCGTTCTGCAGTTACTGAAACCACATACTTTATCGGGTTGTGCTAAAGCGTGTGTAGTGATGAAGACACTGAAATCCTAGCGGAAAACATAAACTTCATACTACAGTCAGT
>NQII01009453.1:0-28998 GCA_002778355.1 Clitarchus hookeri | reverse complement strand
AATCAAACCTACACGCCACATCTATAATATGTAATCAAAGTGAAAGTTTTTCTCCCCCACCCGACCCCCCAGTCAAAATCGAACCTTCACACCAACACACACACACACACGTGAAACATCAAATTTTTAATACTCACATTTTGGGTTTATAGAATGAAATGTTTTTCGCGGTCATCGCATATTCTTTTGTGTGAAATTCTCAAGATTAAAAACTTTACGCTTGTGGAATATCCATTAATAATATATACATGACTTTTATAATGGGTACGTGCATGTACGAACACATGTACACACACACAGTGGAATGTAAACATTTCATGTAAACATTGCCATGTCACTGCCACATGGCAATGTTTGTTTACATTTGGCGGAAGGATACGAAATGGGCTTGAAAGTAGATCTTTAGCAGGGCTTCAAGAAAGTCTCTTCCAGTCGTGAACTCACTATAGCTTCACAGATGTCCCTATCCCTATCCCTGTACGCGTTTCCTGTCAACATCATTACATTTCTCCTCTCCCAAAGCCTGCATTTCGGGTAAAGGAAGATATATAAGAAGGTAGAGAGAGTTAGTACAGTCTGACGTGTTAGTAAGGCAGAGAAGTATTTAACCGCACTAAGTGGTTACAAACTAACCTTCGTAACCAGTATATATCAGGTTAAGCGTGGACCACTTTTCATTGAATTAAACATTTATCTATGTAATAAAAATTAAAAAAATTTGGAATCAAAAACTTTAAAATGTTTTACAAAATAATTAATAATAAAAAAAATGCTACAAAAAATTTAAATATGCATTTAAAACATAAATTTAAGATTTATATTATGGTATTGAATAAAAAAAAAAATTACATTTTTTTAAATTTAATTTTTAAATGTATATAATACACATACAAAATAAGTTACAAATTAAATATACACTTAAATGTACAAATAAATTATAAATGTTAAAATTTTGCAATCGACACTATACGACCCTGATACATTTTTTTTATAAATATAAATATGTTCATTTTTGGAATTTGTAAGTTAAAAATGTTTTAGTTTTAAATTGATAGTTAAGTATTCTTACTGTTTGGAAAGTGGTTTATGCTACACCATATCTATACTACTAAAATATTTTTCAAGTATTATTTATTAAAAACATATTTAAAATAAGCAATTTATTGTAATTTACATTAGAGAATAAATAAAAATAAACGTAAATCTTTGAATAGTATTTGTGTTTAAAAATTTCAACTGTTCCAATTTTCGGAAGTAATTGTTTCATTCTCGAGTCCCAAAATAATTTTTTTATAAAATTGAAAAATTTTTATGGGGAAAATTTTTTTCTGGAAAATAGTATTCATATTTCAAGCCTTTGGCTGGCCCGAGCCTGAAATTGCACAATAAATCAATAAAAAATGTTATAAATTATATTTATCAAGTTTTTATTAACTATATAATTCAGACTAGATAAAATAGATTACTTGATAAATAAATGCGTTTATTAAAAAATCTTTTATTTGAAAATTTTTAGGCACTGGCTTGCAGGCACATGATATTTTATAACATATGAAACATAAAATTTCCTTAATTTTTTAAATAATTTTAAATTAAGATTTCCATAATGTTATATCATTATTTCAAAGATTACTAAAAATAAAATGAATCAATTCATCTATATAATTATCAGCGAATAATAACCATAATTCTGTATATATTTTTTTTATCAAAAAACCATCTAAAAAAATTTCAGTAAAATTATTTCCCAAAATTATTTGTTTTTATAAATTTTAGTAGACCTGAAAAATCTTCTATTACACGAATATATTTTCATTCATTTAAACATTTAGAAAAAAAATATAGCATTACATTTTAAGCAACAGGTTTTATACCGAAAGTCCAATTTATCGAGATAGGCTAAATAACTACGTACTGGGACTCTAAAAGAAAAAGGATTTCATACAAAAATTGTATGGCTTGAAGAGAGAAATAATGGTGCTGGGGAGTCAGCCATATATCATATTTATTAGTGAGATATGAATATTAAAATAAATTTTTAAAATGGCACCATGTATCTATTCGTCAAAAGTTCGATGAAGCTTGTCAAGACCTATTCAAAATGTATCACAAAATACCAGTCTAATAAACGGATCGTTTAAACCCGCCACAGACTTTGGGACTCATAAGGGTTCATAAAGCCTCATTATGTGATGCCTTGCGGCACGATTGCACTGCATTTTCGGTACAGTATGACGTTGACGCTCTGCACTTGAGGTAGAGGTGATGTAAACAGTGCAGGTAGCCAGAGTTGCGTACCCTATTCCACTGAGTTTGGCTTAGAGGAAGCCAAGGAACTCACGTGACTTTTAGACTACTCAATCAGCCATCCGTGTGCAGTCGAAAACTGCAAGTTGATATAAGGTAGAAATGCTGATCATCGATAGAGAATGGAAGTTAGCAGATTGTGTTCGTATTATTTTACAATACAGTGTAGTACGTTCAAGTGAGTTTTATTGAAACACACAAACACAGTTGCTATTACCATTGTCAACAGCTTAGTTTGTCTACTCGTCGTTCATTCTGGTAGTAACTATACAGGGACCGGTATCCTGACCATACCCCACCATCCAGACGGATGTTTTCCCATCTTGTTGTAAAGCTTTGTGAATCGGGCAATTTGAACTCACAGCAGAACTCGCACAGGTGGATCTGCTGAGTTTGCTTTTCTCGCTTCTGTAGAAGTTTATTGACACTTCAGCACATGCCCACTTGGAGCCGAAATTGTCATCCCGAAACGAGAGCACATGACATTCTTAAGCGTCATATGTTCCATCCCTATCATGAACACATACACCAAGAGTTGCACGGGAATTATTTCCAGAATCGTGTAGCGTTCTGTAAATGGGCAGAGCATCAAATTATCGCAGACCTAAACTTTTTTCGAATTTTCTTTTTGCCGATGAGTCGTCGTTCTACATCTAAGGCCAACTGAATAAGAGTAACATGAAAAATTGGGTCGTCGAAACCCAACTATGGTTTTGACAGGTGGACCATCGGCGTCAATGGAGAGTTAATATCTGGTGTGATATGGTTAGCAAAACGGTTATAGGGTCTTATTTCGTAAATGGTAACCAAAACGGCAGGGCGTATGTCACACTTCATACAAACAATCCTCCCTGGTATTCTGGAGGAGATACCTCTAAAGGAAAGAATGATATTGTGGAACCAGCACGATGGATGCCCAGTACATAATGCAGCGTATTCACGTCGTATTCTGGACCGAAAATATCCTGGTAAGTGGATTGGTTGTGGAGGACCAGTTCAGTGGCCTGCGCTGCATCACGACATTAACACACTGGACTATTTTCTTTGGGGTTACCTCAAAGGCGTTATCTATCGAGATATTCCAACAAATCAAGTGGACTTGTAGGAATGTATTGTGCGTGCGTGTAATGCTCTTCAGCAGGCAACACTGGAGGAATCAGTGTTGTCATTCATCCAGCGACTGAACTTGTGTATCGCTGCCAATGGTACCACCACTTTGATCATCTAATGTGAATGTTCTTCCTCTTGCAGTACCCATATGAATAGTACTACAAACGAGCAGTAGAGATCCCACTTTCAGTGTCGTATTTAGTGTTCATGTTATGAATTTTTTTATTGTGCTACATGTTTAAATAGGGCTTTGCGAGCTTCACTGAACTTTTGACCCATAGATATATGGTGGTATTAATAAGAACTAATATTAGCACTCGTATCTCACTTATGAATAAAGCTACGAGGCTGACCCCCCCAGCAGTATTATTTCTTCCTTTCAGTTATACAATGTTTTGTATGAAAGACTTTTTGTGGGTGTTCAAGATAAATGGGAATACCGATGTATAAAATTATACAGTAAATTAATTTTTCCATAATTACATGGACCAACAACTTATGGCCATATAATTATCTGGTAAAAGTTTACCATTCTTTTTTTCTTTGATATTTTACTTATTTGAACACAACATCGCTAATAAATCTTCCATAAATAAATCAATATTTTTATATAAAACATTTACGATTTCCATTTAACAAGTAATAAATCCATTTTTAACGAGAAAACGTTATTATGATAATCTTAATGCCTTCATTATGTTCCATACAACATATTCGACACGAAATATAAATAGCAATATTTAAAACTTTGTTGGTCAAAATAAATATATTATTCTGAAAGTCTAAAATTATGTTGAATAGTTGCAAAACTTTATACATTTATATGACCATTTGAAAACACATAAAGTAATTTTACAACCATATAATTTAACAAATAAAATTAATGTACATAGTAAAAAGGATACTATATTCGAATACAGATGTTAAATATTATAGGTTTTAAAAGAGGAAAAATAGTTTATAATTATTTAAAAAACCTTAATGTTTATTGCACATTTGGCTTTTGATATTTTTATAAAAGCTTACAAAGTTAATAACTTAACATGAAGTTACTGATAACTAATGAGCCTACTTTTCTCTGCATGGGTGCCACTAAAATTTTGTAAAGTTTCTGAAATCTTAGATGGTAGGAAGGCATTGACGTTTAATTGACAGCACTATTATTAGTGATGAAACCAGAAACATGTGAAAAAGTACACAGACAATTAAAATACACGGGTAGCATCAACTTCGGATGTAATCAGTCTAATGTTTTGAATGATAGGGTTTCCTACCATAAAATATTTACTAGGCCATCATTTTGAAAATAAGTGTCTGAGCAACTAAAACTCAGAAGTTTATATTGCCTGCCACAAATTTACTTGTGAGAAAAATTTGATGGGTATTGGTTGAATGGTATCCGAGAAATATCATCAAAACATTGTTTTCTTAAATGACTCTATCTTACAAAATAACTTAAAGAGAGTCTCTGCACAAAATGTTTGTAATAAATAATGTCAGCATAAAAAATACTTATTGAAATTGTTTAATAAAAATTGATATTCCAAACATGTGAAAAATTTATATGGCTGCCTTTTTTTTTAATTATTGCCTGACACAATTTACATCTTACACATGGCCTTTCGTAGGTGTGCAAAATGATGTGGAAATTTGTTGAATTATTCTGCAAATATGAGAAAATATTCCGTTTAATCACCTGACACTACTATGCAAAAAAAATCCGGCAAAGGAGGATATCTGTATCCATATAGTTTGGTTGGTACTCGAGATATGGCATAAAACCTCCATTGATCATGAGACGATCTTCATAAAACGAGGTGTATTATTTAAAAAATACGAGACATATATATAATTAAAACATAAAAATTTATATAGCCTACCCCGGTACAACTACTACGACAAATTTGAAAGATATCTGATTATATTTTTCAGAGATACGGCATAAAAAAATAATTTTTCATGTGAAGCTATCTTACAAAATGGTGTGGAAGTGAGGCTTTGCATAGACAATTTTAATGAATACAACTGATACTGAAAATATACAAAGTTGAGTTTAAATTTGTTTTACAGATTCGTAGGTAAAATATTCAGAGCTAAAATATTTCTATGGCCAACATTTTGATTATTTGTGTTTCTGACCTACTCAAAATTTGAAAATTTAGCCTGCCATAGTGCTAATTGTTTGCAAAATTTTGTAAATAATGGTTGTTTTTTGGGAAAACACATAATTTCAATTTCTCAAGGAAATACTATTTTACAAAATGGTACACAAAATAGATTTTTAAAATAAGTGTCTGATGTACCAATACCATATCGGGTAACATTACTTACTACAGTACTACATGTTTGCCGTTTTTGGTATGTATAGGAAAATTGTTTCCCAAGAAATGACACAAACGTTGTATAGATTCATGTGACACTATCTTACAATATGGAGGACAAAAGATGCTCCGTGTAGACATACGACGTTTGATATATTTACTCCCATCATACACTAAAGAACCATAAAAACTGGTACACCTGCCTAATATCGTGTAGGGCCCCCCAGTACTCAGAAGTGCCGCAAGACGACATGGCAGAAAGATGGGACATAGCATCTCCGAGGTAGCGATAACATTTGGATGTTCGCGTACGACCATTTCACGAGTGTGCCTAGAATATCAGGAATCCGGTAAAACATCACATCTTCGAAATCGCTGCAGCCGGAAAAGGATCGTGAAAGAAAGGTACAAACGACGACTGACGAGAATCATTAAACGTGACAGGCGTGCAACCCTTTCTCAAATTGGCGCAGATTGGATTGTGGACTACCCGGCAGAATTCATGGTGTGGAAAGCCCCTGCCTACTTTCAGACATTAGTTGAGTCAATTCCACATCATATTGCCGCACTTCTGCGTGCTCGGGTGCCCTACACTATATTAGGCAGGTGTACAAATTTTTATGTCTGTTAAGTGTAAATATATGACAAAAGGTACTTTTTAAAACCGTGTCACTTATTCATAATTTTTACGCTTTAAAAAAAATGTTACTTATCTCATTTTACTCTATTCTATTGATATAATTGGATGGTTACCAGAACTTTTAGGGACAACGTAAATATAATTTGAAACTTAGAGCCCTTTCTTTTCAGATCTTTGCAGATCCATGAAGTAAAAAACCGCTTTTATGGCGCTTACATGGATTGCGGTGACTAAACCATGAGATAAATCGAATTTGTATACTACGGAATTGTAGCTCTCAAAAAGGTCTACAGGAAAATCCGTTTATCTATTAAGGATGACCCACAGTAACCATTTTTGTCTTTTAAAGTATCGCTGTAAAAACTAAATTGTTGCCGCGAGAAGCCGGGCATGTTCGCTATTTCTCTATAAAGTAAAGGCGGTGTTATTTGTTAACTTGCCACTACCACAGCGAAATGCATATTTGCCTTCAGACCATGATACAAAATATTAGGGCATTTTGGCTTTAAATCATTGTTGTTAGCTACGAATCCGCCAGGGAGGTAAACTTTGAGTCAACAAAATTAGATAGATAATGGTAAGTTCAGAGGCCTTTTGGCCTAAGCACCTTGACCCGCAATCTATAAGAGTAATTAGATTAAGGGGCCCCTACTCGTTAAGGGTTATAGAGGATTATTACAAACTTACGAAATTTTGTAATCCAGTCTGTTGCCAAAAAGATACCGACATTTCGGGTGTTTCTACTGATGAGTAAGCCTTGCATTAACCACTGAATATTATATATCTCTACATATATATATATATATATATACATCAACCTATATATTTCTATATATATTATCGCGACTCAAACGCAATTACTAGGATCTCAAGCGCTTTGTACATTTTTTCCAATTTTTCTGGCGCAAATTTGAAATTTTTCAACAAAATTATTAAAAAGCAATAGTGGGACAAAGTGACACTGTAAAAAAAATACATATTTCGGCACAATTCCGTCCTGAAGTGGCATCCTAAAATGCGAACTAGGACGAGTGGGTAAAAACAGGCACCAAAATATCCTAATGCCATTGAAATTATTAAAATTAACTTCATAAGCTTCTCTTATGAGCAAATTTCATTACAATAAATCAATTTATGATCGAAATCTTTCTAAAATTGACAAATTTTCCAAGCTGTGCTAGGATTCTACCGCAACTTCATATAAAATTATATTCTATATAATTATTCGAGCCGAATTCTTTATAAAATCTATATACGAATTCTGGCGCAATTTTTTTATAAATTCTATATAATGATTCTAGCACAATTCTTTATAAACTCTATACAAAAATTCTATCAGAAATAATTTTCCATAAGTTGCAAAATCGAAACCCAGAGTGGCACATCAGTAATACTTATTAAAAGATTTGATAATAAAATTAACAATTGTAAAGTGGGACCAAATTGCATAAATTTGGGTATAATATTATTTGAATGAACGTCATTTCACCAGGAATGTAATTGGAAAACTAATTATTTATCAACTAAAAATAATTCTATGGATTTTCGTTATGTCATTATTTTTTATTGGGTAACTAAATTCATCAAAATTTTATACATCTAATCCTGTCTTATTACATCTAGTTGGTCTCTGTGGGCCGTTATCTGCCGGATATAGTACTGATTTGTTTGCCCTAAGGAAATATTTTTCATCAATATTCTTAACTTTAATACATGCTCTATTAACTTTAATAAATTTGTGTAGTTCAATATGTGGTGAACCATTTAATGGATTATATATATTATTAGCTAGTTGCAAAACCAATAATATTAGTTTATGTGCAACCAGATCGTCTTTTTTGAAACTCAGACATTCCTTTTAGTAATACTGTTCTTGCGTTTTGTAAGATTTTATGAACCTCCTTCTTTTGTGTAGCATATTTACTGACCGAAACTAAACTGTTGTACGAGATTATTATTGGGAATGTGATAATTAGCAGTTCTTTTATATTACCCTTTAGTCCTTTGTGCTCTTTAATAGCATATTCAATATTTTAAACACATTGGATTTTTATCAATTCACATAATGATTAGGCTGTAATAAACTAGTATTATTTTCTATATTATATGTCCGTAGTCTTATTTCAAAGGCCAAATTAACTATGTAAGTGTTGTTAATTCTTCTTTTTCTATGATAAATATATATTATTAGAAAATGAAAATATATTCTTAAAACGTTTTTCATCTGGTGTACGGTATATTCTTCACTAATAACAGCATTAGCGAAAGGTAGATAATTAAAATTATATTGGTTATTATCTTTCTTTGTGGCATTAACGAGATATTTCTTCTTTAACTTGTGTATATTCTATATTTTTAAGTATTTGGTTAAATTATATTAAATTCAACTTATTCTGAACAGTGTTTATTTTTGCTTTTATCTCACTCGTCATCTGTAGGGAAAATTTCGTCTCACTTACATGATTAGCATTTGTTTTTATTCAGTTAATTGGATCGTACTTTAACTTGTGTATATCTTTAATATTTAAAGATTTAGACTTTTATCTCAACTCTCTCACCTTCAGTTCACCTTGCTTTGGTGTTGCCATTTTTTCTATCTATATTTATATAGGAAGAAGTTTAATAACAAAATTAAAATGTTAATAACATGTCTTCAGAAATGTATTTATTGTTGATTATTATCAGTTTCATTAGTACTTTTATTTTATTCAATTAGGATTTATTCCTCTGATGCAGCCAATTCTGCTTAAGATTGCTTTTTCTAATGTATTATATGTATATATTTCTCATATACTCATTCATACATACTCTACAATAATAATGTTAACCTCTTGCAAATAAGTTGATAACTTTTGTTTCATGATAAGGTTGACATTTTTTTGTATATTATTTATTATTATTAATATGTTATTTCATTGTGTAATTTTCTTTAATATGTGACCTACAAACATATTTTCGACATTCTACAACACACTTTTTCTAACTGTTTATCGATAACTTGCTGACTGAAATATGTTTTACATTTATTAAAATGTTTATCCTTTGTTTTTTTTATGTGAGTAGATACTGTTAGTATATTTTTCTTCGCCACACTTTTTACATTTATTCTCAGTTTTCGTCTCTACATATGCAAATTTTTTGCTCTGCTCAACAAGTTGAATCGTTCATATAAATTTATTAAACTAAAAGAACTAGAGAAGGATAGAAATCGTAAAATTACAGATTTCCAAATTTTTTATTCTTGCTTTGATAAAAAAATTATTATTTTCTTAGATGAATATAAAATCTCACTGTAAGATCGCAATATAACAATTTTAGATAAAAAATATATAAACCTATTTAATAATAGGTTTTTTCAACGTCTTAATAAAATACGAAAGATAATGAAAATGGGAAATCTATGCACGAGATATAATTTTGTTGAGTTGATAAATAATTTCATTTTCTTTGAAATTCCTGGTGAACTGGTATTTATTTAATATTATTGTTCCACTTTTATGCCACTTCGTCCCACTTCATAATTGTTCATTACATTTTCTAACTTTTATGTATTATTAATGTGCCACTTTTCATTCCACTCTTGGTTTCCATTTGCCACTTTGGGAAAATATGTTGCGCTGGTATTTTTATGTAGAATTTATAAACAATTTTGCTAAAGTCTTTATATAGAATTTAATTTTATATGAAATAGTGTTAGAACCCTAGAAAACGTTTACAATTAGTATATTTTAAAAATATTTCAATGAAAAATTGATTGACCGCCGCTTGACCGCCGCTATACCCTTCCAATCCCTATCCCCTCTCTACATTTCCCACTTTTCGAAACACCCTCATAAAGCAGTCGGTAGCCAAGGCAAGTATAATGGCCAATAGCTAGGCGAGAAAGGAGAGGGGAATAGTGCGCGGTGCGCGGTGCACATACGAGTTCCCACAATATTTACAAAAATTACTGTTCGGACGAAGTGGCACAACCAATTTTCCAAAAAAAAATGACAAAAAAATAGTAGCGGAATGAAATGACATGATAAAAATAAATAAATTTTTCGGCACAATTCCGTCCCGAAGTGGCATCCTAAATGCCCTAATGGGACGAGTGGGAAAATCATGGCACAAAAATCTCTCCATTTAATAAAAAAATATTAAAATTATTCCCTTATAAGCTGTGCTTATGTGTAAAATTGGTTGTGCCACATCTCCTACTGCTATTTTTTGACAATTTTGTAGATAATTTGAAATTACACCAGAAAAATTGAAAACATTTCAAATTGCCCTTAAGTCCCCATAATACATCATATATATATATATATATGTGTGTGTGTGTGTGTGTGTGTGTGTGTGTGAATGCGAGTGTGTGTCTTAATACCATTTATACTTATTTCAATTTCCTTAAAGCGAATGAGTATTTGGTAGTATTTTATAAAGTATTAGAGGAAGGCTGTATCATTGTGTTAGTCCTTTATTGGTGGGAATTTGTCGTGTTCGTTGACTTCGAGACCATTCGCAATATCTTACCATAATGCTAAGAAATTATTTCATGCGTTTTGGCGAAAGACAGTGAATGGCATCTTAAATTTGAGGTTTACTCACTCTGATATAAAGTTGACATTACTTATTATTCCTGTTTGTAGTATAAAGTGAACAGTTACACAACGGCGAGAGAAATTGTATTCTATTTTTGTACCATGTAATGTTTTATTAATTAATAGTTTTAGGTAATTAGTTTATGCAATCCATTTTATCAGGAATGCGGCTACACTGAGGTAATAAATACTAACAGTGTAAATAAAAGGGTGTGTTTTCTTTATGGATGCTTTGTTCTTGTGAAGCTGGCTACGACGCTTCTATTCTCTTACATTGTTCGAGACTTGCTAGTATTTATTTGTTCTAAATTATGTTTGGTAATGTATACGATTTGGACTGAATTAAATGACAATGAATACAGATTAAATAATGCCCTAATTGTGTTTATTTGAAAATTAGTAAAATTTAATAATGAACAATTAACGCAATCATATGAATTAGTATTTGCAAACAATCTTGAAACCGTAGTTACTTTGGCTTGACTAGGTAACCTTTCAGACTGTTATTTTATTTATACGATAAGTGTGACAGGTAAAGTATTTGACCGAAGTGTTCCTGTGGGTTACTTTTATTTGACGTTAACTTAGATTGAAATTTTTTTTTTCATCACAAAGCGACGTAAATAACATTTACGTCGCTTTGAAGACAGCTACAACGTGACGGCATATATGAGCTCATAATTTCGTCCACGCTATTTTAGTAACAACACGGCCATTTATATTATAAACTCGATTATTATTCATAGGAATAATATGATGGCCATCGAATTATTAACGACAGAGCTGATCAGGGAAAAATATGTCGTTTTTAGTTCCTTGTGTAGAGCGTAGGTGTGGGGCGAATTATTAAAATACACGCTTAGTATGTTAGAAGCAAGTTATTAAGTGAAACACTTAGAGCTGCAGATTCCCAGTGTTTTCTCAAAACAGAACCACATTTTGTTACGTGAATTCCTGTAAGAAACTTGCACGGCAAAATATTGATTGCAATGTATCGTTTCCTAATTAAGTATCTGGTTGACAGCAAAAGTGGCAGGTACTTTATATTTTTATCTTAGCGAGTAAGTAATTCCCGATGCGTATCCTGATACAAAACTGGTGGAATTATTTCCTCAAGGGCAAAATGTCTTCTGTTAGTCCTTATTTGCTTCTACCGTCGTTAAACACCGAGGTTTTGAAACTTATATTTTTTGTTTTTACTTCGCATACCGAAGTACGTAACTAGAAGTTCCAATTTAAATTTATGTTTATACATAACATAAAAAAATTGTTATGCTAGTATACTAAGCCTAAAGAATTGTACGACTTGCATATGTTAAACATTTCTAACTTAGATTTTGTAGCCTTCGTTCGCCGAAAATATGAAAAATAACTCACGTTACAAGACTATATAAATAGGGCACTTTTAAGGTTTTTTTTCCGATTAATGTGTTTGGTTTATGCTAGCAGAATAATCAGAGGTCAGCCTTACACTCAGAACTAAATTTTAACTTACGCAAAAACAACAGGCCAGATATGAAAACACCGCACCTTTTGGTTCAGATTTCAGAACATTTTGAACCGTATTTTGCAGCCTAAAACTTAGGCGCCGAAGAGGAAGGTTTGTGCTAGATTCAATGAGAAAGAGCGGAAAAAATTCGCGGTGGCATTTATATTAAAATCACTATGACAGTCACTGGTGACAAGTATGGGTGGCGGTGGTCACCCCCCCTCCCCATATTAGTCAGCATAGGTATTGCCCTCCTACCCGACGGGTTGTCTTCCCCTATTTTAGTTTATAATAAGTGTACCACACTGAGGAGCCAAAAGAACTGGTAAAGGCGTGCGTATGCAAATAACAGAGGTATTTGATAGATCGGTTACTTCTGCTACAATGGCAGATTATCGTGATTTAAGTGAGTTTGAACGTGGTGTTATAGTCGGTGCACGAGAGATGGGACATAGTATCTCCGAGGTAGCGATAAAATTTGGATTTTCGCGTACGACAATTTCAGGTGTGTACCGTGAATATCGGGAAGCCAGTAAAACATCAAATATTCGACATCGCTGGGGCCGGAAAAAGATCGTGAACAAACGGGACAAACGACGAATGACGAGAATCACTAAACGTGACAGATGTGCAACCCTTTCTCAAATTGGCGCATATTTCAATGCTGGGGCATCAACAAGTGCCAGCGTGCTAACTATTCAATGGACCATCATTGAAATGGGCTTTCGGGGTAGAAGTCCCACTCGTGTACCGGCAGGTGTACTAGTTTCTTTGGCTCTTCAGTGTATATAATAATTTCTTGCCTCATTTATTTTCAAATATAATGGTATTTTAATATGTTAATTTGTTGGTTTTGTAACAATTTTAATACTTATTTTATTTAGAATGTACTGTTTTTTGAGATGATTTTATAATTGGCATTGACTTTTAAAGTAGAAATTCAGTTTTGTATTCTCTTAAATATTTGTAACTAATATTGTTTAAAACATTTGCATAAAAAAATAAACGTTACATTCGTGCATAACTTTTCGCAAATGAAACATACAACACACATTGATACACATAATATTAATATATTAAAATGAACGTGGGCATGGTTACCGACAATTTGAGCTTACGGTTTAGAGAGCCACTCGGTAAGACACACGAGAGAGTACATACAATTGATCTAGCTATCATGAGAGGAAAGAGAGGGTGCGGAGGTGTAGTGGTCAGACTACTTATCACTTGTCACCATGGCGATTAAAGTGGGTTCAATCCGGAGTTTGTTATGTTTTGAAACGTGGTGGACGTTGCTGCTGCCTCGTTGGTTTTCTCGGGGTACTTCTATTTGTCCCAGCACTGCATTTAGTAGCTGCTACATATTCATCTCACTTCACCCTCATCAGTGCTGCCGTTCTCCCGTGGTGTAGTCAGATGCTGAGCCACTGGTCTGCAGTGCAGGAGGTTCTGCTTTCGAACCCTAGATAAGACATATGTGCAAGTTAAGGTTAGATCACAATTTAGTTAGTAAGCCGTCCACTGATAAGCCTTCAGACATAACAGCGGATTACGTAAATAAGCCCTTTCCAATCAATTAGTCTCGTCAGCGCTGAAGATCTCAGACGTTAAGCGCCGCCCATATATTTCTCTATCACAGCGAGTTGGAAAATATCTTGAGTAAATATCTGACTAAAGCATCTTTAATCAGACCAGCATATCGGGTGCTAGGACGCAAACGGCGATGTAATGTTTGCAGGGTGATCGATTCCAACACAACAAAGTGATCTTAGCGACTAATAACACGATCGAGGTAAATTCGGTCTTCTTCGAACGAATATACGAATACACAGCGAACATCGCTGGTGGGGGCCCACGGCGACTAGCAGTCATTTTCGATGTGGGCAAATATTTCCGGGCAATAAATCTCACAACTCTGATTTGCCAGTATGCTGATTGTGATGCCCAACAGAAATATATCGTCCAGATCTGTCTATTTAAACCAAAATATCAAGTATCGATTTCGGTACTTTCATTTTATTCCCATATCGCAAATAAAATATTATCAACTAACACAATCTTATTCATGTANAGCGAACATCGCTGGTGGGGGCCCACGGCGACTAGCAGTCATTTTCGATGTGGGCAAATATTTCCGGGCAATAAATCTCACAACTCTGATTTGCCAGTATGCTGATTGTGATGCCCAACAGAAATATATCGTCCAGATCTGTCTATTTAAACCCAAATATCAAGTATCGATTTCGGTACTTTCATTTTATTCCCATATCGCAAATAAAATATTATCAGCTAACACAATCTTATTCATGTATATCTTACGGCCGTGATCCCGAAACAGCAACGAACCCATATTTTTTCTTCGAGAAAAATACTACCCCTACCCCCTTCCTCCACATTTTACCTGAAACTGACCTATAGATCCACGCCTGGTGGCGTTGCTGCCGTATTACTGGTGAGGTTAGACACTGCAGCAATTATTTTCTGTTTTCATGCATTATAGGTTTTAGCATCGTATATAAAATCACAATGACAGTCACAAGAGATAATTAAGGGGGAAGGGCAGAGGGGAAATAAACCCCTCCACTCTTAGCCAGAAGGGGCGGTGCCTTCCCCCTCCCCTGAGTGGTTGATCACTAGTTCACTTTCTAATAGGTATAATTTATTTTAACGTCTTGCGTAGTTCCTTTCCTATCATAATGGTATTTTAATGTGTTGGTTGATTTTTTTGTTAATATTTTAATACGTATTTTGTTAAGAATGTTCAGTTTTTTAAGCTGATTTTATAATTCGCGTTGATTTTTCAAGCAGAAATTTAAGACTGTATTCTTTGAATATTTGTAAATAAAATTATTTTAAACCTTTGCATCAATTAAAATAAGTGTTACATTCGTACACAAATTCTCGCACAAACATACAAGACACATTGATATAGATAAGAATAATATATTAAAATGAACGTGCGCATGTTTACAGACGATTTGAGCATCCCCCCCTTTTTAGATATTTCTATGATCCCTTTACGGGAAACTAAAATTTATGTTTACAATATATAGTGAAAGTTTATGTATGGCTTATTCTCATTTAACACACAGGTATATTTATTACAAGTATAAAAATACAGATATTGAATTTTGTCTTAGCTCAATCAAATATCACTATAATTATAATTTGATGCATTCCAGATATTAATCTATGAAAAAAAAGCGTGTTCTTTTCATCCATGTGTTATGCGATGATGGCGGTTGCCTTTCTGATGCTGAATGCTGCTACTCTCGATCCTGTATATTACTGGACTACTAACTGCCGAAAATAACTACAGGATATTTGCAGCTGAAAATGTGTCCTGATGCGCGATTATCATTCACTTTTCTGCTTATCAGGAGCCGATTTTACATCTTGCAAACAATAAGCGAGGTGAAATTTACCATGGCACGAAGTGTAGTGGACAGGCTCCTATCAGAATATCGTAAACTCTACATTAATTATTATCCTTTGCATTCGCGTTGTATATTTACCAAAATTTGTTTTTTATTTTTTATTTTCTACTTTTAATGTGGTCCTCAAAAATTTGGTTTTAAAGGTCCGCAACTCAGTAAAATATATTTTCTGGAGATTTCAAATTATGCAGTGGTACAAATGAGCTTTTTCATAGATATTAATTGCAGAGTGCTGTCTACATAGATTAAAACAGAGACTGTCGTATCGCTTATCGCCCATTGGTTGAACTATAGCACTGATTTACGCTCGGCAATTTACCTGTACTTTCGAATAACCTCCATTATATGCCATATGAGAAACTTGTAAATATTAGTGAAATAATCTTCAGGCATGCGAAAGAAAGCATAACACTTCTGCTATACTGCGTCCCAGGGAATCCAGAAGAGCGCTTCACGACTGTGTGGAAATTCCAAGCAGCGATAAGCTGCTGAGTGATATGTCATTTTACCCAGGGCACTTTGCTATTTCGCATTGCCACCCTCCTACACGTTATTTATGTTTGTCAGTGCATCTCAGAAAACCATTTTGTTGTTATTGAAACTGATGAGATTTATTTTGATTAAGTTGTTTTTCAACGTATGCCTTATGTGAGTTTCTTACTGAAATTATGTAAACGCGTGTTGTTCTTTTTTACTTTATGTGCTATTAGGAGTACAATATGAAATGTAAACTTTTTTTTATTTCCAATATAACAACCGGGTTTCTGATATATGCTAAACTAATTGTGAGCAGTATAAAATTAAAGCATTATTGTTTTTATTTTCATTACTGCTTATGTAAGGTTTGGCAATAATTGTTTTATGAAATATGAATTGTTATAAAGTAGAATTTTATGCAGCCTATGAATGCCTGTCATTTTCAAATCCAGTCAATTTACATCTTTCTAAGTTGCTAATACTTAGCAATACGTTTCTGTGTATTATAATACAGCACTGATCCATTCCAATTAGTCAGATCGTTCTGCGTACGTACGATCCGTGTCTCATAGCGTGCTCACCCGAGTGTTTTTTTTAAATCATTCTTCGACTCTCTTTAGACTTTGTCAGCAGCTCACGATTAATTTCTTCGCATTTTTACAGTCACTTCGCTTCAGATACATGATAAGAGTCACGAAGTCTTCAAAATTGTTGGTTTTTTGCAATATTCGATTGAGGTTGTCATTTATGCTTCCTAGCAATTCTTTGCANTAGCAATTCTTTGCCATTTTTACACTACTAAAAGGACTCAAATTTGCACAATGCATGTGAATTGAAAACATTCAAACCCGATCTAATATAAACCTAACAAAATATGGCTCAGAAAAAATTTAATGTAACAAATTGTAGAAAAATTTTACCTACTTCAACACAGTCAAAATAAAAAACTTAAATACGTATGAAATAGGCTGTTAATATAACACACAATCCTACTATATATAAAACTAGTGTCTAAATAGTGCATGTATTGTTATACGTAACTTTTTCTGCCATGTTTATTTCTGAAGGTTTTTATCTCATTTTACGACTTTTAAACAACCAATCTTTATATGCCGCGCAGCTTAGCTTTTGTAACTTCTGATTGCAGTCTGAATTAAATAAATTGTTTACTGAATTCCTCAAATTCTTTTAAGTTCCCCATGCATAACTAGCTTTGCGGAAGCTTGCCAAATGCTGATATTCTAAATATGTATTTTGGTATATAATCCACCGCTTCATCAAACAGATCCTTGATGGTGAGACATCGTTTCCGAAATCACACATGCTCATTCTACATTGAGATTTGTTTGGTGTTGCACTGTCATAGTACACGGTCAAAATATATTTCTGAAGATGATTTTGATTGGCAAGCTGACTTATATTATACTACCTTTGACCGCGGCTTCACTCGCGTGGACTACAGAATTATTGTTGAGATTTTTATTTTTTTTTAATAAAGTTGAATTTTATTTAGTGTCAATATTCNAACTAAAAAAATAAAATACAAAGTCTAATATATACAACAATGTATTTTTATGTAAGTATTTACAAATTAAACGTTAAAAGCAATATGAAACCTATTTTTAAATACCTACTTTCTAGTATTGACCCACCAAATAAAAAAAATTTAAAACATTCAACCAACGTCTATAAGCTTAAACAAATTCCGTGTAGGACACGACTGTTGCGAAGGGAGCCGACCACGCCTCTGAGCCGCGCGGCATGGTACCTCGTAGACGTGCACAGTTCGGCTGTTCTCGGTAATGCTCGGTTCAGCTCTTGTTCGGCTCTCGTCGGGTGACCGCCCTCGGCCGCAGACTCACCGCATCGCATTGCCTGCCCGCGCTAATACTTCGTATTCGCTTAGCGTTTTTTCTGACTTTCTTTCTATATGCTCGGCTTCTAAGGTTCTTTTGCTGTGAGTAGAGGGAACAGTGCGTGATTGGTTGTGAGTACAGGGAACAGTGTAATATTGGCTATGAGTATTGGGAACAGTAGTTGCTCCATTACTTCCTGTCCAAAAATAATATAATTTTTTGGACAGATCAATATAGATTTTTGTGTTGTTTTCTTTACGAAAATTAGAATTGAATTAAGAAATGTAAAAACCGAAGAATATTAAGTTAAAAGCTAGCCACACATTTGTACAATAAAACGATGACTGGGGAAGGTTGCCAGAATGTTGGCATTTAAGACGATAGAGATGGGGATCTGTGTAAGTTGTGGCCGTGGTACTTCCCATGTGTGTGCATAATGATGCTTTTCTTGCTCCTGGCTCCATGTATCTGCACCATCACCACAGTAACATACGTTACAATTAATGAAACGTGTCAATCTTGACAGTTATGGAAAATGTAGAGGAAGTGCAAAAACGCAGTTTTGAAATTATTACATGATGGAAGATAAATATAAAAAAATATTCGAGCGTTTTTTTAGTGAAGGGTGAATTCTAACCTTTTATATAAAGCAGGAAACAATCGCACTCAGCAGATAATTTAATTTGAAGCCCAGAAACCTTGCGCCTATATATAACGGTACAAGCCAAGCATCATTACAGCTCGGTATACATATAGCACTTAGTAAGAACATATCTCTTACATGGTTTTCGACTACTCCGCGTACCTATTTTCAAAATAGCTGTGATTAAAAAATGTGGGGTGCTTTGTTATATTTCGGGAACCAATTTACTATCTTAAAACAAATGTTGTTGTTTGAAGGTGCATCGTGTAAGCATTTAATTTAGAGATAAAAATCCTCCATTTGGGAAGATAGCGCTGTATATAAAAAAACTAATCGTTTACATTTTGTCTCAAAACTTCTCAACCGATTCGTGCCAAATCTGAGACGTAAGTGACGCAATGGAAGGACATGTAAACATATGTAATTCAAATATGTAAGGTAATTATTTTCAAAATGGCGCCAATACAAATATGTAAAATTTATAATTGCTATATCTACTATACCGTTTTGCTAATTTCAACCAAACCTTGTGTGTTGAAGGTATATGTAACAAGCATAATTTAGGCCTATGCGAATCCATTGTCACTCTTATCAACCGTGTTGTAAGAAAATGCCACATGAAGAAATAAAGTTATGTTATATCTCAAAAAACCATCAACTGGTCACTAACAAATATGGAAAACAATTAGTATTGCAGTGGGTGATGTAAATGTGTCGGCTTTGAGTGGGTGAGACACTTATTTTCAAAATAACGGCCATATAAACATTTTAGCTTACAATGCCATATTTACGAAACCACGTAACTAATTTCAACTTATCTTTGTATACTGGCAGTATCTATGCAAATATTAAATAATATTATACATAACATGTTTCTCCACCTTTCTAGAAAGTAGTTCTACGTGTAAAATAAGGCTTATATGTTTTTATATCTTGAAAAATCATATAATTCTCACCAAATTCACGCAAAAAAATAAACTTCAGTAGTTAATATAAATTTATGTAATTTATGATATTAATAAAATATTTCAAAATAACAGATCTGTAAATATTTTTGCTCAGTGCCACATGTCCCAAACAATTCCAAACGATCTTAATGTACTGGTGGTGTCTATGGCAAACATAAACTTTGTTTTCATGTAAAACTTTTTGTTTGTCATTCACAAATATCGTCACAAGAATAAATGGAAATTATGTTTGATGGCGTATCTAGTAAACACATCAACTGATTACCACAAAATTTTACTGCCACTTCCTTCTGGTTCCAAGTCCTCATTACACTTCTTTTACCTGCCCACTCAGCTCTGATGACTTAACTTCCCATTCGTGAGCCCGCGGTGTTTCAGCGGTTCGCCTGCTCGCCCCCCACCTAGGCGAACCGGGTTCAACCCCTGGCCGGGTCACTCGGGATTTTCGCATGTGGGAATTGTGCCGGACGATGCCATTGGTCACCGGGTTTACTCGGGGATCTCCCTTTTCCTCCCAACCTATCATTCCGGCACAGCTCCATACTCATCTCAGTCACTCTAATTGACTCTCAAGATCTCGCTGTTAAAAGTAGCCCAAATCTCTTCACTCACTCACTCATTCACCCTTCCAATTCGTCTATTCGCGGGGTCCTGTATAGAGTCACGATCAAGGAGCGTTCACATCTAGCTGCATCACCTCTGTATAAGCCAAACTTCGCTCTTTTAACAACAATAACGGATTGATAGTTGTGTTGTTATTACGAAGTGGTTTCCGATGTTTGTTTAGGTTAACGTCATTGGCTGCATTCTTGCTTGCGATTGTCACTGCCCTTGTTACATTAGAGGCATGTCATTATTCACTTGTATATAATTTTACGGATATGAAATTACAGCGGAACCTATTTTACGAGGATGGACATTTTATTTCGTGTTTGTTTCCGATAGTATTATAATAATATTTAATTTGGCACACTATTCTAAAATACTTACTGTGCCTGTATACATTGGTCACATTTATTTAGTGTAATATTTCTGGCAGACAAAATCTGTACAGTAGTGTAATCTGACAAATGCTTCTGTATAAATGCGACACTCTGGCAAATTATTCCCTTATATATTTCAAAGAACGATTCTGTCTCTCAATACTCCTATTTTGGCTGTGAAAAACACGTTGACATATAGTGTTTGTTTACGTCCAAATAGCTCCCAAGGAAAAAAATGTTCCTTCCTTCCATTAATTGTAGTATATATAGCGGTATTCGTGGTTAGTGCGCTTCGTCCTTATGTCCTTCGCGTTTCCGGTCATTTCTTTCTCGCGCATCGTCCGTATGGCTTCCTGTTATAAGCCCTACAGACTTCCGCCGAAGTTTAACTAACTTTCCTTCTGATGTACCACTGGATTCATTTTTGTCTTGTCATCTTCTATGAAATGTTTATAAACT
The DNA here is from genome assembly GCA_002778355.1 of Clitarchus hookeri. Lineage (NCBI taxonomy): Eukaryota > Metazoa > Arthropoda > Insecta > Phasmatodea > Phasmatidae > Clitarchus > Clitarchus hookeri. The sequence goes on along the minus strand of NQII01009453.1, from coordinate 7,728 downwards.
TTTTTATATTATAACAGTTCACAAAGTACATCCAAAAAAGAAAGTCGCCACATTTCAGGACCTATCATTTTTTGCGACAAATTACGAAGTGTGAATCAAATTTCTAGTGAATGTGAATTCCATCGTCGGTTCAACAAACAGATATAAGAATATGTTCTATTGTCAGAATATTCGTAGAATATGCTTGCACGTTAAAAGGCATAAGTATTGGACGTCCGCGTAATCTGATCAAAACTCCGGGCGTATGCGTGTTGCGATTGGACGGAGCTCTAGTAAATCCACAACGAGTGCAAGCATTGAGCTTGGAATTCCTGGAACAACAGTACAGAGTTTTGTTAAACACCGTCTGCTTGTGAAGCCGTGTAAGTTGCAGGATGTGAAATACGAGAGGAAGATCGCAATACGCGCCATACAGACGTCCTCTTCGCCCCTCCGCAGTGCCTGTCTCTTTCTCCTGTTTCTCCTCCTTCCACTCCAGGCATGCACAGTACCTTACTTCAGAATTGCCAGCGACTTAAGCCGGGCTGGGCTGCTACTTCGTTGGCTTTCCTTGAGTTCTCTGAATGTTAGCTTCACCTCGGAGGACGGTCATGGCAAGGCCGTCGGCAGTCCGGTCCCGTCAAGTTGTTAGTCAATTCTGGCGTTTTTCTCCACAATAAATCTTTCGGCCTTCTTAGAGGATAAATTATTTTTTGGCGTGACGTGTAAACATACTGCTTCCTGCTGTAGGGTGGTTTGCTCTCTCAGCTATGTCACTTTCTTTGCCAACATGTTGTTTTCTTTCTGCGGTTCCTGATGTTTAATGGCCTACGTGTACTATAAATGTTTCCGGATTTTTAACCCTTCGCTTAGTAGTCGATTTAAGCATGATCGCTTACCATAAGCGCTTAAGATGGTTTCAAATGTGTGTCCTCTCTTTGTAATCGCTCACAATTTTCTACCCTAACTTATTAATGTTTACGTATTTTTTAAGTGCATTTATTCTCTTTGCATTTAATTATACGAGCTCTTATTTATATAGGTTATTGTAAGTCTATGTTAAGAAATGTTTCATCTTACTGAACTTCTTACATATTATTGTTGAATGAAATTATACTTTGGCTCTTGGCTTAGGTCCACTACTGAAGTATTTGTTTCCATTTGAACATATATGTCCTTCATAATGAGAGTAAGAAAGACGCCTCATTATTTTTGTTCACGTTCGTTTTTTTTTATTAAATTATGCATGCGCTACATGTTTCAGTGATTCCTAAATTGGAAATTTTTTTAGGGTCATACATTTGTTTGACTGAAATGAAAAATAGGAAAAGAATGAGGCAGTTATAAGTTTTCACTCTGTAAGACGAGCCCCGCAAATTAAAGGAATTCGGAATTCCCAGTCCCGTTTCTCTTTAACCATACTTTTCTCCTATGCTTTTTGCTGCTGTGGGCTACTTGAAACAATATTTGCATTAAGTTAAATAATTGTGATTTGAAAGAGTTATGAATTTTATAATTTATAAAGCTATAATTAAAAACGTAGTTATTTAATATTTACGTAACAAGATATTTCTAACTTATTTCTGAAAAATTTTATCAGCTTGAAGCCTTAATCTAAGTCCTTATAGATTTTTAATACTCTATAAAATTATTACAAGCTTCATATTAACTAAATTATCAGTTAATCACATGCCTATAATTTTCACTTAATTTTGTAAAAGTACAAACGTAACTATAACCTGGGAAAAGTGCGGTGCCCATCAAGAAAATTGAACTTATATATTTTTCTGGTTATGATTTTTCTTTATAATTTTCAGGTTTTCCATATAATGTGAGAAATAAAATTTCACTTATACAGAATTATTCACGATGAGTTATCGCCACTCATAAGGCTTATTACTTACATTATTTGAAGCAAAAATGTTATGTAAATTTGGGTCGCATACCCAATATTTACAGAGTAATTCCACAAATTAGAAATGCCTAGTTTATTGCGTATTCGTATAGATGAAGGATACTGTTTACCAAATGACTGCACAGACACGTGAAGAACTACTTACGCCAATCATGCATATTGCTACAGAAATCAAAGACAGGCGTCTGCAGCTACGTAGAGAAACACTTGCGGTTCATAAGCGCGCGGCCAAGTGTATGGAAGATGACGGAAACATTTTTTAACATCGGTTGTTAACTTGTTACACGCAATTGTGATGCCCAACTGTAAACAATGCGGTCTCATAATACATCACTGTTCTGAAAGGGTTATTATTTTATTTGTAAATTTTGAATTATTTTGAATCACTCCGTAAATATTGGGAATCGGACCCTCATGTTTATTACATATTATGCTCCAAATTATGTAAGGAATAATCCCTGTGAGTTTGCGGTAACTCATCCTGAATTATCCTCCTCTATTAATTAATCATTTATGAGAGCTTTGTAACATTTATAAAAAAATTTGTTACTTAGCTGTTTCATAATATCTGGTTCTAATAATAATAACAACCATCGTTTACCCCACAGTGTTTAACTAATGACTGTGTATTAAGCTTTCTTATGTCATTCGCTCTTTCGTAATATTTTGATATATTCTATTTTATAAGTCCTATCCTACAGTTTTGGTGTTTTATATATCATTAGTCTTATATCAGATTGTAGATATATTGAAAACCTTTAGTTTTTAGATTAAATTACATTTCATATATGCAAATGTAATTTGCGTGAACCATTTATAAGACTTTTAATTTTGATAGAACTAATTTATTGATAGCGTAATTTCTTATCAAATGTCACGATTTTCGTCATTGTAAATAGTATCAAGTTATCTTACTTTTTTGATTAGTTATGAAATCCTTTTCTAAGTAAAATTATTTGTGTTCAATAACTACTTTATTTCTATAATTGCTATCCTATCATAATTATGATTACTTGACATTAAAACAAAAATTTCATACATTTTTTAAACTCTTTATTGTCTTATAATAAAATAAGATATTTGAGATTTAAATAGCAGTAATGAGTGGAAAGAAAAGTGTAAACGTGGTATTTATATATGACTTTTTACACTTACAAGGAAATACACAACAAACAGATGCAGTAATTAATTTTCAGGAACTGTTAAGAAGCGAAATTAGTGATTTTATAAATGTATAAAGCGTTTTAAAATTTGAAATTACGTTCATTCACTATAATTATATATGAAAAACATCGAATGTACTAAAATTCGTTTAAATAATAATTTTTTAACAATTGATGTATGCAGATAAAAAGTTAAATGAAAGGTATACAGCAATTAGATGCATGAAAAATTATAAATATTCCTTTAATCTTTTGATTATTTAATTTTCCTAGAATGTTAGTTTTCGTGATTTTAGAAATTTTGACTTAATCTTGCAGCCTCTGTAGTATCCTTGTGAAGTTTTCTTTTATGATAGCTTGTGTAATCGATTGTATTTATACATTGTTTTATAACCTGCCAGTTTTTTTTACATTCGACTGAAACAAAGATTTACTTCTGCTGTCTCTTAAATACGCTTTCCATTTCTGTATCTGTCCGTCAGTTTCATTTTCATCCGTGACAGATACACTTCGTGTGCATTCCTTTGGCACTTCTTGCTCGCGGATTGAAAATTTGATTGAAGATAGCTATTCTGGGTAATATGTCCCTATTTGAAATACAGAATTACTGGTTTCCGTGCTTCACTTTTTTTCATTCAGTTTCCAGAAATTTTTTGGTGCTCAAGTTCTGTTACTGATTATTGTTCTTCTCCCCTTCATCGACACCTGCTATTAATCTCGTTATGCCAGAAGTAATCCATCTGCTACCTACTTTACTTAAATAATCTGCTCAATGCTGTTAAATTATTATAACGTTATCTGTTGTTACGAATTAGCTGTTTAAGCCATTCATACTTGAAAGTGTCTATGGGCATTGCTTAATAATGAGTCATCATTAGGTAGTATAAGCAGTATAAGATGGAGTTTTTGAAACATAAAGATTATACAATAACTATTTACGTGACTATTGATCGGGGGAGCTTGAATTTAATACCAAGATGCTTATTAATTATGTTAAGATTTAATACCTCACGCCATTACTGTCACAATCTAATTGGGAAGTCCCCACCTTGTTCATGTTGCCGGAGGCTGAATCTAGGAGGCTGTTAACGACGGCCGGACACAACCATCTACAGTGGTCTTCTCTCTGGTCGGGTCGACGACAAAAGACGCCGCTCCCAATGTCACGCTGGCCTATGTCGGGAGCGTCATTTAATATTTTCGGCCCACTTTACTGGCCGGTGGAGGGGATTTCTGCAAACTGTCTTTCACAAGGTGTTGTTGCAATCACGCTCGTGTCCTGGTTCCATGTTTGAAGGTGTGATCAGGCAGGCCGTTCAGTTAAGGCCTGATCACTTCATAACATCTCCACCAATATTAACTAGCGAGATGCACTCATCTCGCTCTAGAATCCATGGGATTAGTGGAAGATATTTTTGAATTTTCGTGTATCATCGTCTGGCAGTAGGAATATGGATATGGTTGAAGACCTCTTCACTACGGTAGGAAACATTTTTGAAAGGAATTATATTAAATGGATAAGTTAGGGGAAAGGAACTGCCAATTGCTTTAGTGNAACTGCAAGTTGCTTTCGTGCAGTCCTCAGGCAAGGTGGGCCTATCAAAAGCTGGGGGCTGTGAGTTTTCAGTGGCCTTGCGGGCCATTGGCATGCATTTCCTCTGGGTGTGCAAATTGTCTTCCACGCGAGCGCAGAAGACGCCCCGCGGGCGGTTCGCGAACGCGTCAGCCTGTCTTGAGTTTGTGAAACCCTAAGTACTACGTGGTGTGGATATTTTAATACATTAATTCTTGTAAGAAATTAAGGGGAAAATATCAACCATTAATTATAATGAAAATAGAAAATAATATTTTAAAATTAAAATGATTTAAATTTTGCATGTTAACTGCTCTCTCCGTTACAACAAATATTGTGTTTTGTTTGTACAGAGAATACACTTGCTGGAAATAAATACTTGTTAGAGCACCGACAAAAATAGTGATGTAATAGGAGAATGTTACATACTAAAATGGTACATGACATCACATTAGTAGGATACTGATGGGATGGTATCGGAATGTAGAATATTATTTAATTAATAATTGAAACTTTGATAAAATGAAAAAATTATATAGCAGCTGCTTTGATACTATGTTCCAATACTTAAGAGGAAAATGGAACGGATACTTAAAGTCACATATATTCAAGTATTTAAATGTAACAAACAATAAATTGAAGGAATAAAGGTTACTTATTATACAAGAAATAGTTGTCAATAACATATAATAATGTCTATTGAATGTGGTAAATTGTGCAAATAATTAGTTTTATATAAAAAAATTAAAATCTTAAATTACAGTGATATAGAGTATTATATAAATGATAAGTCTCTACTTTATGATGGCAATTCTTACAAAGTATAATATATGTGAGACGTTTTTATGTTATAAAAGTTACATATATCATACAGCATTCCATTCGTAAGAATTGAAAAATGTATTGTTTTATTATAGGTGAACGTAATATATTTTGTTGCAAGGAACAAAATTGCAAATTCTGTAGAAACAAAAAATTTGTTTGGAAGTTTTTTTTTTCAGGCATGCTCTATAGTGTGCAAATATTGACACCTACTGGAGGCCTCCTGCGAGTTATGACATGCAATTTTCATTTAATTGATGATTTGTGTTATGTTGGAACTTTGAGTAAAGTCAAGATTTTTACGCGCGTGTTACTGTTACCTGCAGGGTGAAGTGTAAGTGGTGTAAGTAAAATATGTGAACCGCTGGTTACATGTAAATATTTTAACGTACGACTCGCGAGCTGGGTTAAGCGGTAGTGCTGACGGTTGTGAGCGCGGTGCTGAGGTTGTTGCGCGTGACGTCACGACAGGTGTTCTCGTGGGCGTTGCTAGCGCCGCCCTCCGGAGGGACTTTACATGAGAAGGGTTTGATGTGACATCTCCACTGGTTGCAGTTGACATGGAATGTGCGGTACTGTTGATCTGAAACTTGCAAGGAAATGTTTTAACAGAATGCCTTCACAGTTTGTCGAAACACCTTATATAACATTTTTGCTTTAAATAAATTAGAGGGCCCTAATAGTTTATGCAGATTAAGTTTATTTAAAATAAAATTGTCAATGTAATTCTGGTTTTATTATATTTATGGTTGTATTATAATGCTGGGTGTGTCCGACCTTGGAAGCTTATGTATTTAAACGTCAGTTACAGCTCAATAATTTCTAAACTCTCTTTGTGAATTGTGCTCGTGGGCGGTATATGAATACTAACTTATGTTACAACTTTATAGTTACATTAAATTTATTTATGCAGTTCTTTGATAATTCCAACAAATCAGGACGGTTATGCTATTACCTATTTTCATACAACATTTTTCTCTGAAAATAATTTATTGTAGTTATCTGTTTGCGTGGATAAAGCTCATAATCATTAAAATGTTAATAAGTACTCTGGACACCAACTCATTGCATAAGTAGAATATAATGACATTGATTATTAAAAAATTAATATTGTAATAATGAGGAGAAGAACGTATAGCATGTTAACAAGGCCGAGGGACATCAATACATAATATAAGTAGAACATAATGACACCTATTATGTAAATATAAAATAGCAGAGAGGAAGAGGAACACACAAATAATTAGGTAGGTACTAATTGCAATTCTACTTCCACACTAAGGGGTAGCATATGGGGATTGGGGAAATCTGCACTCAATGACTTACATCAGGGAATTCAAAAGCGAAAGTACCCTCGTGGTATACATTCAAAGTACTGTGTAGTAGAGAAAAGACCCAGAGCAAAAATCCAACGCATCCAGATTGCGCCCTTACTGCCATAACTCTTTCAAGACCAGTAGAGCACAGAACACCAGCCCCTCTGGTCGGGTCGCAACTCCGCCAGAGGCCAAAAGATTGCTCCGTGTCTCATGCGAAACGAATGGTTTGACCTCCTGAGTAAGTACTCCTGACATTTGGGTGGATGTGGGTAAACCATGAACGAACAGTCACAGTCAAAGTGGGTGTGTCTCGGGCACTGTTCCCATTTCGTTATAATACCCTTGACATTGAACACAATTATTCCTTCTCACGTCAGGTTTAGCAGTCTGCGCATCAAGCATTACAGAGTGACTGACACGGCATGTCGCTCGCATGTCCGAAAGCCACGAGGATTGGCTAAGTTCCCGGATCACAGAACTGCATAAACCCAACGGAATTCATTCTCCCAGTGTCCTTATAGAACTGGTTTGTGGAAAGCAAGTGAAAATATTGGGAATATGAGGAGTTTAACACTAGAACAGTAAACTTAAGTTTTAAAGTGGGTGTGGGGGAATAAAGATGTGTGATGTGCGCTAGCATGCTGTTTCGCAACGCAGCGCCCCTCGAGCCGCAAGGAAGTGCTGATGCGGGAATGTATTCTCTTGGCAGTTTGCAACTTGGTCGCTTCGTCTGGCACAAAGCTGAGTCGTTTCGTCCTTCCATATGGTAACTTGTAACGTAATACGGGCTTTCTATCAGAGTACTAAAATATTAAAGTTAACTGGCATTCCTTAGTCATAAGCATGTTATGAGCACTGAGGAGTCGGCACTGAGGAGCCAGAACTGAGGAGTCAGCACTGAGGAGTCAAAACTGAGAAACCAGCACTGAGGAGCCAGCACTGAGGAGCTAGCACTAA